>PPLB01006832.1:0-17106 GCA_003706365.1 Citeromyces siamensis
CGTTTTATTAGGTATACCAAGCTACAGAAGGTCCGTCTGATCTCTAGTCAGATGCTGGAGAATATCTGTAAAACCGCAACCAGAGCGAAAAGTGCCATACTGTACCGAATGTTGGCAGATTATTGTAGTTTGCCAGGCTATCCACAGATTAATCTTTTTAAGTCTTGATATTTTTATATACTCTTCAGTCCTCCTACTTTAGGACAACCGCCGTCATTGGCAAAAAATTTTCTTCAAGCCTGACCGCCATGGGTTGTCGCTTCATGTTGTATAATCCCAACAGAAAAAGATAATAACCTTCCAGTAAAACTGAAATCTTTCATGGGTTTGATTATCGCTGCCACATTTTCCTCCAGAATGTGCCCAGAATTTGAACGTCAATCGCCCATCTCCGGATGATATGTTGATTACCAGACGTACGATAATTGTGAATCGTCCCAATACTACTATCTAACTCGAACGTGCACGAACTTGACAATTTTTCCATGATTCAATCATTCTCTTGGATAATGTCATCGTTTTTTGGAATAAAGCACCTCTTTCCCAATGGGGATATTCATGTGGTTTCGGACGACGAACGTGGTGACCTTAATGCCACGAAAACCAGGCCGTCACCACTGAACACAGCTCATTAGCAAGCTAAAATGTGCTCTTCAGACTTCTGATCCGGAAAAAAGCAGAATTATACACAATGCTAAACAGATCAGGTTGTCAATACAGTATGGAAGGCATAGCAATACTCTATTGCCTCCACCTGTCCATTCTGTAAAACCACTTCGTAGCCATGTCTTGAATAGCTTCCCTAACCAGGAATGGGAATATTCAGTCTTTCTGGGTTTCAACTAAGTATATTCAGCGCTTTTCCGCTAAATTCAATGTTGCAGTACGATCAGACAAGTCCGCCTGGTCGGGCTGTGTATGAATATTGTCGGTGTCAATTTTTTGGGGACCTGTCCGGATCAACTTTCGGACATACCGCCTCAGCCTATTGGCATCCGATGGTGAGAATCGAGAAAATATATCGGTGGGAATATGTTGGTACTCACGGTGATGGCTCGGGTGCTTAGTGGATGTAGATGTTGCGTTCTTTTTTTCTCAAACTTCTCTCTTGTTCCTCATCCCAATCTATGTATGCTATGAAGTAGAACAGCAGGAAATTCTATATCTCGATAATCGGTTGGCATCTTCAGTCACACTTGCGAGATCGATATAAAGGACACAAGTGTTGTTTGGATTTACTTCCAAACAAGCGGGCTCTCTAAATCGTTGAAGGTACTGAGGGCACCTATTTAGAGCGGCATGTTCGTATCAAGATAACAACGTCATTCTTACAGGCTGATATCTTTAAAACTAATCCTGGTGAAGCCTTCTCAGTTGATTTAACAGGAGCTCCAATGCAGAGCGAATAGGGTAGGAGATAAAGAGTTATCCACTCGTTACCGTACCAAGAAATAGGATTCAATGGTGCTATCACTATATAAATGTTTAATCTATCGTGTATTGGTTGCCATTAGTTCGTAAAGCTGCTTCCAGGGTTGCTAAATAATGATGATATAGAGTGTCGAAAGCTTTTCGGAAGTCCACAAAAGTACCAGCTCATGGACCCGTCCCTCTGTTTGGTCAGATAATCTAGTGGACAAGAAAGCAGGCGGTATAAATCGCGTCACCCAGTTGTCTGGGAGGAAAAGTTTCTATTCCTAACCGATGTTCTCTACCACCACTTTCACAAGATGTTTACTTATGATGAAGGAAAGTTTCCGTTTGGCAACCAGGGAACGCCTGTAATTGGCGCATGCCCAGCATCACCCTCTTTAAGAAGTGCTTCAAACTCAGTGGGAGACATCCATCCGTCAAGGTTTGGTTACTCACGTCGAAACCGATTGGACCTAGGCACTCTCAGCTTTGCAGTGGAATTTGGGGAGTGATAATGAAGAGGAATAGCAGTAGCGCTCAAGAGTTTCAGGAGACTGGACTGGAGGAGAAAAAACCGCGTAGAAAATCCGAGTAATATTGCGATATAAAGTACTTTCAGTAACTCTGTCTGATAAGCTCTTGGTCGATATTATCGAGCTCGTGCTTCACCCCATGTTGCTGTACCCTCTTGAGTTCATCGTCAACGTTGGCATCCTGGTGGGTAAAGTCGTCTTGCAACTGTTGTTCGGTCGCCTGCTGGAGGTAGTTCGTGAAATTTGGGTTGTTTATCGAGTTGATCAAGTTCATCGCCTCTATCTTGGAAAAGTCCATTGAGTCCTCCGCGTGATGAGTGTACGACTGCGCAGCGGCCGCTGCGATCGCCGCAACACTGTTATCGTGGTTGTGTGCTTCATAGGATTTCTTGCTCCAAGAATACGGAGCGTGATGCCTGTGGTTGAAACCGAGCTGGATGACTCCGTTGGTGAGATCATAGCTCATGGAAACCTTTGATAGACAATCCTCCACTTTCAACTTGTTGGTAATATGCCGCTTATGATCAGACCTCGATTTTCTCTGTTTAGCACGGTCCTGCGAACATATAAAAGTAAAAGTAATTTTCTTGGTCTTTGTCCCACCCTTGTGGTAGTCCCGCGTGGCAAACCTGAACCCAGTAATTAGCATGATGGGTTCCAAATACGTCGCCACAAGCTGCTTCGCAACCATCGAGAAAACTTCATCGGTCACTTCTGCAGGGTGATATCTTTTAAACAGGTCTTCGGGTGAGATAGACTTATAATGATGGTCCAGAATGTCCTCCACCTGGTTATTTTTTATACGATCCAAAAACATTTCGAAATCCGTATACAGGTTCGCCACATTAGGCGACTCTAGAGAGGTGGGTGTGTACCTCTGTACGGGTTTATAATGACGACTGAGTTAGCAAAATAAGAAAAAAAAAAACTGTACTTACGGCCTTCCAGCTTTGGTTTCTATTCTACGCTTGTTGCGACAACTGGTACATGTGGCATATTTCAGCAAAGTGTCCGCGTCCTCACCAAGTCGCTTGACGCGGCATCTGGAGCACTTGCGCACGTGAGAAGAGACAGAAACGTCTGACATTTTTTCTTCACGGTTATGTTGTGAAACCTGGTGTCAGGATGTATGTTATCTAATGGCTTATGTAAGAAGGGTCCACTCTTATATTCCTCACAAATAGTCCTGAGAAGTAATCAACGAAAAATAGAGATTGCAGATATAGCTACAAATATGACATTAAGATGTTCATATCTTACGATCAAGATTAGATAATATCTCACATATAACGTCTTGCAATTCTGAGGTGTCCCCCATGCATAAGCGGGTTTCCTCTAAGAATGTTCGTCTTGAGTTTTAAGGGTTATTGAGATGTTTTGTGATCACGTTATGGAGGGTACTGTTATTAACACACGAGTTTTTTCTATATGTTTTAAAGTTCACATAATCGGATCGACCTTTCAAAACACACGATTGGCAGAGAAATGCGTCGGGCAACCATGGAATCATTGATTATCTATGACTACAAGATAGCGCGGCACTTGTCCCTTTATCAGGTGAAAAAGCCACCGCTTAATCTTTGCGCTCATACCTTCGCAGTAATTTATTTTTATTATTATACATAGAAGTCTCTTTTAATCGAGACGCTGGAGGTTGCTGTTCCTCCATTTTTAGGAATCTATGCTACAAAACCCTAAATTCTACCAATCAACTTGTGAGGCAGTGATACTAGAAGAGATGCGTCCGAAACATGCATGAAACATCGAGTGTGGACAACTTCTCATCAATGGTCAGTCGAATGATCTGACTTAATGCCTTGTTTGTTCTCTGGATTGTGTCTATTGGACACTAACTCAATATACAATATAAATTGCTGTACTTGTCTACTACGTAATCCTTAGTCTATATACTTTTAGTGCCTCATCACGCAACGTATTGGATGTTTCTGTTGATGATGCGAGGAAATGGTAGCAGCTTGAGCTGTGTAGTTGGTGCTCATAGTTTGTTCTCTTTCCAAGTATTCACAAAACTGTTCGTAGTAATAGTTGTTCGGGTAAATGATGTGTTACTTCTACCTGAAGCTGCTACTTAATTTGAGTCTTTTGACTCACTTTTATACACGAATTACTCCTGCAAGAGGACGCATAGGGTCTGTGGGGAATGCTCATTCGAATGCATAAAGGTCATGAAGAATGTCTATTCTCATGCACGTATGATGACAAGGAATGACTTTCTTAATCAAAAGCGGAGTAACCGAAAAAAGTACTCCTTTCCCCTTGCATTGCATTCGACATGCATCCTAATATCGGATCGCGGCTGATCCAATACACCGACAGTTTCATGCATCTTTCGAACGCACCTCATCTTATATCACTGTCTCACACGACGCTGTGACATACACTGAAACATACGGCAAATCCTTCACTGAGATCCTTTCTACGCACCTGAAGCCATCACATTGTTGAGAAATGTGTTAACCCACTCTGATGAACTAGACTGTAAAGCTCATTCCTCTAGTATGATCCGAGCAATTAATTCCTGTTCATTTTATTGTATTTTCAACTGTCCGTCATTTTATTCCAGCGATAAGCTTGAAGACTTTGGTGGCTTCTCGTTTGACTGAGTTGTATGATTACTTGTAACTGCTCAAAGCGCATAGCCTCATTCTTGGCTCAACACTGACTTTTAAAACTACCCAAAACCTACTCTCTTCCTGGATTTTCTGGGCGATCTCGATATTAATTAACAACTTAATTTGTGAGAATACCTCATCTCGTTTTCTCATGCTTCTTCAGATAGCCGGACGTGTCTACAATAGAAAACCTGGAAGCACTGTTCGATTCCCTTTACTGAGAGAGTTACTTTGTGGTTGTCCATAGAACAGATAAAGATGCAGACTTGATCAAAGTCATCTGAGAAAGCGGCGCTCTAAATTGAGGTTGTATTTCTCAAATTTTAAATGACTCCCACAACTTAAAACTTATTCATTTGAGTCGCCCTCCAGCTGGCGATTGTACAAACTATGCGGCTCCATTGAAAAAGACAAAAAGCAAAGCCAGATCGCTGTCTTTTCGAAATGACTTGAAGGGGACTTCAGAAATCTTATATTCTTCAGATGATCCTCTGTATCCAGTCAAAAATCCAACTTCCTAGTAACCGGTACGCTTCAGTAGTATGGTTCTCGAGAGTGTTTTTGTTTTCGAGCACTTGTTGCACAGTGAGCGACTCTATTGATCAGTTCTGGTCAGATAAAAATGTGACACTTGCATGCGGCAGCAGGGATGTCTGCCAGCGGTGACCATGAACATCATTTGTATGATTAGTAAAGATCTCTCCAGGCGGTCTTCTTGTTCTTCTCCACAAAGTACTCTCTGTTGCTACTTCCGAATTGCTGACACGCTGGGGTGGATAATCTTCGTTCAGCAGCAGAAACCTTCACAGCATTACTTCCTCTGTCCTTCTCGATTCCTCGTTCATCTAGTTCTGCATCCGGCTAAGACAGTCTCGTCTTCTAGTTCGAACTCTCCTCTAAGGAGTACTAGACCATGCTATTTACACCACAAGCTTATGCGCCTGCCACCATTGCGAGCTTGTACAACAGTGACTTTTTTTTTTCTATTTTTTTTCGTTTTTTCGGTTTTTTCCTGTCACACGGTTTGGTTTGGTTTGGTCTGGTTTGGTTTGATTTTGTCAGTAGCGGATAAAATCAACACGAGTAGCGATCCTGTCCACAAGGTACGGGTTCTCCTTCTTCAGTCTGGTGAGCATGGAGTGGGTCTTTGGGCATGGAGTATACAATGTTTTCTTGGCAGTAAAGACTTCAAAATTAACGACTTTGCGACGAAATACTCCTTTCTGAGAAAGTGGTACTCAAATTTCTCCAAGGAAAAAGGGTCATCTTTCCTGAAAAGCTTCATTTCTTTGCGATAGTACGGATTCTGGGTCTTCAAAATAGCCTTTTTCCCAGCTGTGGTTGGACCCTTACTCACTGGATCTCCAAAATAAATACATTTTTCTGTCAATGGTGTTTCTTTTCTCTCCTGCGGATACCAGGTACAATATCCTTCCAAATGTCTTCCTCACCACGGATGGTCATTCCACTGTGGTGTTCGTCAGAGATCCTGGCAGAAGGGTCAGACACAACCGTATGGAGCACCAAGGCTTCACGGTGAGAGGTTTGGGGAGCTGGGATGGTTCTTGCACTAGTTGGTGTCATGAAGATTGTAACACAAACGACGCAGAAATTCGCTTGCCTAATATGCGAGACTCATGCGTCTCTTGTGAGGTGTAGGGGGTTCAAGAATTGATCTGTACTAACCCTCGACTCCCCCGTGCCGAGTAGGTAGAGGCCTTTCGTATTTTAGGTAGGTGACGCGAATTCAAGCAGATCAATTCATATTCATGGTTGTTAATTTTCCATCACAGACCCCCTGTTGGGAGTCCACTGGGAACAGATAGGGTAGAGGAGTGTTTAATAGGTATGGTTACTCTGACCGAGTCCCAGAAAGAGATAATCGTTCGTAAATGCTTTCTCTTTAAAAACCTAACAGAGTACCATTTAAAATCTTTTAAGCTCCCGTATTGAAACCAAATCATGGGAAAAGAAAAAGTAATATAACTTTCTCTATAAATGAGTAGTTTGAACCACTTTTGCCGTCAAAAGAGTTCTCAGCCCAATTTTCAGATGGCTTGAAAAGCCACTCAATTATTGGAATAAATTGATCTACCGTGTTTGCAAAGCGAAACTCGATACAATTATAAATGTTTTTTGAAATTAGCATAAAGTGGGAAATATCTACACTCCTCATCGCATATCAGTTCAATCATCAAACGGTCACTCTGCAAGACTAAAAAGACAAATGATGCATGTAATAGAGGGGATTTGTTTGTTTTTGTTTCGTAGATCTTAACAATGATCTGTTCGTGAGAGAGAATATTTCGAAAAGCACGAGAATAAATTCTTTCAGACTCCAAGAAACCCCTTTATGTTCCCTACACCACGTGGTATCCACTATGTCGTTGTATTGGATCAGCCGCGATCTGATACTAGGATGCATTTCGAATGCAATACATGAGGAAAGGACTACTGTTTTCGGTTACTCCGCCTTTGATTAAGAGGGTCATTCCTCGTCATCATACGTGCATGAGAATTGTCATTCTTTATGACCTTTATGCATTCGAATGAACACTCCTCACAAACCTTATTCATTCTTTTACCGGAGTAATTCGTGTATGAAAGAAAGACAAAATATTCCAATTAAGTAGCAGCTTTAGGTAGAAGTAATACATCATTTACCCGAAAACCTATTACTACGAACGATTTCGTGAATACCTCGAATGAGAGAAAAATTTGAGTGCGAACGACACAGCTCAAGCTGCTACCAGTTCCTCTCAACATCAACACACGATGGTACAATTTGGGCACAAGAAGTAGAAATCAAACATCGGGATAGACCTTTCAATTGCTTGCATAATCAAGTATTGAATGGTATGGATACTTTTGTCTTTTGAAGGTGTAATGTTTTCTTGTATGCAGAAGAACTACTGGTTCCGGTACTCCGCTTTTTATTTAAAAAGGTCATTCCTCAAATAAGCATTCCCCACAAATACTATGCATGCTCTTACAGGCGTGTATAAAATGAAGCTGAAAGACTCAAATTAAGTAGGAGTAGAGGTAATACATCATTTACCTAAGAAACTAGTATTACAAAAAGTTGCTTAAATACCGGAGAACGAGCAATGCGAACCGACTTCACAGCTCAAGTTGCTCCCAGTTTCTCGCATGATCAACAAAATATAGTATGAACAGATCACATCCTTTCACGACGACAACTTAACAGTCTTTGTAGATATGCAACGGGCCACGATCTTGCTGAAAAAACATGCACATTTCTCTTTTTCATCCTTCTCATTATCAGCGAGAAGCTTCTGGTTTCTTATAAAACAGCACCCTATGAGACACAACAAGATCAAAGGCAGGAAAACAACGAACGCCATGTGACAGCCGGACATTTCCGCATCGAGGACAGATTCCGTCCACTGCGCGCTTACAGAATCTCCTTGCAAAACTTTTGTTCTCACATTCAGCGGCATGTCGCTCGGTAGACGGCTCGCCATAACGTTGTATTTGATGGCAGACGACACAGCTACACCAATAGCCGCACCGAAAGAACGGCACAAGTTCCTCGTTGAGGTGACCACCGCCCTGTCTGAATGAGAAGAGCACGCCTGAAGAGTGACAAGCGAAGGCTGGAAACTGAAACCGGTCCCTGCACCTTCTATAATGAGCGCAATGACGGTTATAGCGACATGCGAACTTCTCGAGAACAGGAACTTGAGACCTGCGCCTACAGACCACAAAACAAATCCACATGCTAAAAGGGGAAGAGACGTACCAGACCACGACATAACCTGGCCTGACAGCGATCCAAACACACTCTGCGATAAAAGCAGAGGTAAAATAAGCGCTGCGCTTTTGATAGGGCTGTAGAGCCTCACAGTCTGATAGTACATAGGCAGGAAGTATACGTCTGATTGCCACACAAATCCAAAAAGAAAGTTTTGGGCGTACAGTACGCAGCAGCTGAGGGATGTGAAAAGTCTCATAGGCATAACAGGGATTCTGCTGACCTTCCATTCGCACAAGATGTAAACTGAGATGAGTACGCCTCCCAATACCAGCAGAACAATTGACTTTGCTGAGTCCCACGCAAAAACGCTACCGCCAGAGTTGATCGGGACAAGCACAAAAAGGCAGCCTGCCGCACTAGTAGATATCCCGAGCCAGTCTATACGCAAGAACTTCTCTTTAACCGATCCACTTAGCGGTTTTGCAGGAATGAGCAGCCACATTGGGACGAGCGAAAAGACAGACAGCATGGGGGGAATCCAAAGCGCCCATCTCCAACCTTCATCTGAGGTGTCCACCACCGCGGCAGCTATAAACGGGCCCACAGCAGATCCCAACCCGATAGATGCACTCAGTAAACCCTGGTATTTTCCTCGCTCCTTTAAGGAGACCAGGTCGCTTACGATAACCATGACAAGCGATGCGATCCCACCACCACCGATCCCAGCGACTCCGCGGCATACATACAGCCAAACAGGGTACGTCGCAAAGCCTCCCACTATGTCGCCAATGGCAAGGACAAAGACGCATATAGCAAGAAGTGATTTCCTCCCAAAGATATCAGACAGCCTCCCATAAAGAGGCTGAAATGCAGCCTGCGATATCAGGTACGACGTACCCGCCCACGTAATACTGTTCGTACAGTGCAAACTCTTCCCGATAGCAGGAAGTGCTGTGGAAACACCGTTGACGTCGATAAATGAGACGAAAACGGCAAATGCCATAGAAAGGTAAACGGCGATCAGCCGCTTTTTTGTCAGCCTCACCGACTGATCAGTCAGTGTAACTTCTTCTTTGGGGGGCATGAATCAAGCTTTGCAGCCGTTGAAAGTGCAGACTACGTCAAAATCACGTGATTGATTAGTAAAGGTGGTAATCTCTCATATGTACAGAAGGGCGAAGGCTCGACTTGGTTATGAGAACAATTTTCATCTATATATTATCGGAATAATAAAATATGGCGTTACTGTGATATTTTCTTGCGCTCTAGGACCATCGTAGTAGTACAACCAATGATATATAAGAACTTGTACCTAATCCTTGAAATACTCTATCAATCGATTAAATAGGTGCTTTGTTGTGGCCATCTTTTCTAATACTCGCCATTCTGATACTCGCCATTCTGTTGTGTGTATTTCTAAACCCAACAAAGGCTTGCAGTAGTTAAACTTTCGGCTAACCAAAGTGGGTTTCATTGTCGGTGTATTGGATCAGCCGCGATCCGATACTAGGATACATGTCGAATGCAATGCAAGAGGAAAGGACTACTGTTTTCCGTTACTCCGCTTTTGATTAAGAAGGTCATTCCTCGTCATCATACGTGCATGAGAATAGTCATTCTTCATGACCTTTATGCATTCGAATGAGCATTCCCCACAAACTCTATGCAACTTCTTGCAGGGGTAATTCGTGTATAAAAGGGAGTCTTTTGACTCCAATTAAGTAGCAGCTTCACGTAGAAGTAATACATCATTTACCCGAAAAACTATTACTACGAACAGTTTCGTGAATACCTGGAAAGAGAGAAAACTATGAGCGCGAACTACACAGCTCAAGCTGCTACCAGTTCCTCGCATCATCAACATTCATCGCCTATCATTTTACGATTTATTCTCGCGCTTGCTGAAAGAAATGGCAGATTTATTGTAGGCGATACTGAAAATACCCTGGTACTTCCTCATGCCGATACTCGCTCAGAGACTCAAGAAAAGATTGACGCAGTTCGCGCAGGAGCGATGAACGTGACTCGAAGGATTTCAATACAAGTCTCTGTGAAGACTGGAAGTGTGTAGAGTCTCGCAAGAGAACGTCCCAACTATATAGAGGAAGAGTCCTGCGACAAAACAATGAAAGAAAACAGACGAATAAAACAAAGAAAAAAAAGGAGAGAATGTCGGGCCCTAGCCCTGATAGGGCTCTTCCCCCTACCCAATCAATCAATGGTTAGTATATAAAGTCTGCGTCTAGGCCAAAAACTCATCACATAGAAGATCCTCATTTCAGTCCTTAAAAGAGTGAGTGACACGTGATTTCGTTATCCCTACACCATATTTCATGGCTGGAGCTTCACAAAAGAAACAAGCCGCGAGTAATGCTGCCATTTTGAAACAAATCGGCTACGCAACAATTGTGATTAATCTTCTCTCTCTAATTACGACTTTAGTTTTTTGTAGACCTTCGAATTTGAAGCCGTTTATCATCTTTTCTATTCCTGCATGGCTATGCCACTACACCCTGGAGTCGGTGGGCAGACCCAAATACAGAGAAGGGCAACTTGTTTCTGCTGGCGAAGATCTGGAACAGAGGGGGTTGACAGAGTACATGTTTGACGTAATCTATGTGACGCTTTTGGAAGATTTGCTTATGATTATATTTGGCAGTAATAAAGTGTGGTGGTTGTACAGTGTGATCCCGGTTTTTGCCGCTTACAAATTGAAAGGTCTATTGGGTGCATTCAAACAGAAACAGGCTGTTCCAGATGAGAAACCTGCACCCTCCAAGAGTAAGAGACAGGCGAAGTTGGAAAAGAGAGGCAACGTTGTGAGAAAATGAATTTTGTGTGTTCTAATAGAGTTGCGTATTCTTGAGTTTCGTTAATGATTATCAGGAAAGTTCTCTTCTGCGAGCATGAGGCTAATGCTTAGCTATGAGGATGATGAAACTATGTTTTAAGTTTCAATACATCAACCCAACAGTGAGCAACGTTTATATAGAGCATATCAGAACCATCTATAATTAATTGTCGGTACTTGTGGGGCCATTCGAGATTTAGTTCAGGACATCAAATGAAATAATCACTGAAAAAATAGACTCGACACCGAGACAAAACTCACTGGAGGGTCTATGTAGATCAATAATCCTCATAGGTAGTACGTTTGGTTCAGAGTGTACACTTCAGTATCTCAGATTGACCAACGCATCGTTTCCCAATTTTTGTATCGCTTTATGTGTTGTTGTTTGTTATTATGTTCCAGACCATCTGAAGCAACAAAAATTATTAGAGTAATATGAAGAATATTGTTGATGATGCGAAGAACTCGGAACAGCTCGAACTGTATATTTCGCACTCATTTTTCTCCTTCCAAGTATTGTAACCTTTCGTAATAATAGTTTCTCATGTAAATGATGTATTACTTCTACCAGGAGCCTCTGTTTCATTTGAGTCTTTCAACACGCGTAACACGAGGAATGACCTTCTGAATCAAAAGCGTAGTAACCGAATACAGTATTCTTTTCCTCCTGAATGGCATTCGACATGCCTTCTAGTGTCAGAGTGCTTCTATCGGATACACCGACAAAACTAACACTGTATAGCAAGTTGAGGTTATTCCATCATTTCAGAACATATTGGTTTAATTATCTTACAAGTCCCACCACTGGAGAAGTATTAAATTGCGTTTGCCATCCTTTTGGGAAGACAATACGTCCGTATAGACCCAAAATGGCCACCGAGGCTGGTATAATGTAGTCGATTAAGCATAGGCTATTTATTCTGTTGTAGTTTAAGCCATGAAGAACTTTTTTGGTCCTTATTGGTCCAATAAAACGTATCATCCTGATCAGCTGCCGACATGGTTTACATCGCTTCTTCAGTACTGCAAACGGAGAGGTATCTACCACTGTAGAACAATTTCAGTCAGAGGGGTTCAAGTCGAGATTCAGAAGAAATTTTCGAGAACACGAGGAAAGATAATGGTATTACACAAGAGCCGTAGCTTCAGGTGCGATGGTGTTCTCTCATCGAGATGGTTTAAAGTATTTCTCGTTGAATCTTCACGTTGTAGCCAACAGATGCATTTGTTGTCCACCTCTTTCACATAGCGTCTAAGTAATGCAGCTCAAACCTCATAGGCTGACGTGAGCAAAGCAGTACCTGATGAATCCTAGCTATAGGTTCTATACAGCAACGCAAGGAACAAAAGAAAAGCACCAATGCTCTACTTATTCCAGATACTAAGTTTCCTCCCAGCATCATCTCCAAAACTACATGTATTACAAAAACTACAACCCATAATCTAACAGCACCCGGAACTTTGAGATCCGATGGAATTTCCGCGCAAATTTACCCCCGGTTTATTATTGGTGGCTGCGGCAGGTGCAGACGCCATCTGTGCCTTGATCTGTCTCGCCATAGTAAAAAAGGCCTGCTCCACGTTTGTGGAGTTCAAAGCAGAGGTCTCTAAAAATGGGATATCGAGGGCATCTGCAAACTCTTTAGCTGCCGCATAATCCACAACTTTTTTGTCCTCCAAGTCGCTCTTGTTCCCCACAAGCAGCTTCATCACACCTCCTGTAGCGTAGCGGTCAATTTCCTGCAGCCACTGCTTCACGTTGTTGAAAGACTCCTGCTCTGTCACGTCGTATACGATTACTATCCCGTGCGCACCTCTGTAATACGATGAAGTGATGGTTCTGAACCGCTCCTGCCCGGCCGTGTCCCAAATTTGCAGCTTTATGGTCTTGCCGTCTAACTCTATGGTTCTAATTTTAAAATCCACACCGATCGTCGAGATATAATCCGGGGTGTAGGTATCATCAGAAAATCTCAACAGGAGACACGATTTCCCTACTCCGGAATCTCCAATAAGAAGCAGCTTGAAAAGATAGTCGTATTCGTTGTTCATACCTGTTGTAAGCTGCTAGCGTCGTGTCAGACTCAGACGCCCCAATAAATAATGTCGGGATGTGACGATGTTCCCAACGAAATGCCATTTTTGGACGTGCATAAACTATAGAAAGTACACAAAAAGTTTTTGGATTATTTGTTATTGAGTATCCACAAGATTTCATCATTGCAGAAAAAGGCGGTTATTGCCAGATCACACTGTATAATTTTAGTTCCCAGCGGATCATAGAAATGATGCAAAACATCCTACATATCATCTGTCGATCAGTTTCCAGGCCGCATAGATGGCATCCAAGGGAACGAAACTGCTTTCAGTATATGCAGATGATACGCATAGTGATGCATATTGATGCAGATATAGAAAGAACTTCATGCGTCCCGACCATTCCCTGTCCCTGTTGCGCTAAAAAAAAAAAAAGATTTCCTTATTAATGAAGATAAACTTTTGGCTCTTGTAATCAATTTTGAATTGACTGAACCCTGCACTGTACATGGCAAGAATCTGTCCATGTAAATGTAATCATCAAAAGGAAATCGTTACTTTGACTCTATCAGGTATTTTTTTTTCCAGCACACGAGATCGCTTAGATTAATCGAGAAGCAGATAAGCCTGTGATGGTACTAGGACGTTATCTGTGCTCAAGAAGTACACAATATATTATGAAGTTCGAACGTAATGGAAGAATCGTTGTTCCCGTCCCGCTCTTGTATTTTTCTTACCTTGATTGACTTTAGACAGAAGTATGTTGACGAGTCCTTCCGTACAGCCCGCCATTCTCGTTTTCCCAAAATGCCAAACCTGACCCAGCAATTGAAGTTCAGATATCTGCTGATTACACGTGGGTTGTTGATGACGCGAGGAACTGGTATCTGCTTGTGCTGTGTAGTTCGTGCTAATAGTTTTTTCTCTTTCCAGGTATTCACGAAACCGTTCGCAGCAACAGTTTTTCGGGTAAATGATGTACTACTCTACCTGAAGCTGCTACTTAATGAATATTTTGTCTTTCTTTCATACACGAATTACTCCTGCAAAAGAATGAATAGGATCTGTGGGGAATGCTCATTCGAATGCATAAAGGTCATGAAGAATGTCTATTCTCATGCACGTATGATGACGAGGAATGACTTTCTTAATCAAAAGCGGAGTAACCGAAAACTCCTTTCCCTTTGCATTGCATTCGACATACATTCTAACATCGGATCGCGGCTGATCCAATACACCGACACACCCCCCGTAATTCGTGTTTTCCACACATTTCGTTTACCCTTTTGTTTTCATAAAAATCCAAAAGTTAAATAAATACCAGCACTCAACGCCTGACATTTATTGATGTTTGTTTGTTTCTCAGGCCAACATTTTTGGCTTAGGTGACGTAACACTTCTGCTCCTACAGGTTTTATCAGCAGATCTGCCACTTGATTCTTTCCAGTAATAAATTTCACTTCAAATTCATTCTCTTAGACGATCCCGTACCACATGGAGTTTTTCATCTAAATGCTTCGTTCTTGTGTGAAATCGATAATTTCTTGCCAATTTGATAGCACTTAGACTGTCCATGTAAAACAATGGTGGGCATTGGTACTTCCTTTCAAGAAAGGTTTAGCCTGGTCTAACCACCGTGTTTCGTTTGAAGTCATCACAAATGCCATATACTCCGATTCAGCAAAGGATTGTGTCGTGAGCATTGTTCTCTCCATCTTCCAGGATATCGGCTCTCTTTGCCTCATACATACAAACGCGCCCAGAGATTTTCTGTCTATTTGGTCAGAAGAGTAGTCACTATCCAAATAGACTTCGAGTCTTTCTGGTTTACCGCGACGTTTTCTGTATTCCAATCCAAGTGACTTCGTGTCCAGCAAATACGAGATAACTAGTACGAGATAACTTGGTTAACTTTTTCTCGAATCACCTTGTGTGGATAATTGACAAATCTTGCGAGATACAGAACAGGGTATGCAATATCTGGACGACATGTGACCGATAAATACATTAGAGATCCAATTCTCATCTGCGTCGCCATTCCTCCTCATCATACGTGCATGAGAATAGTCATTCTTCATGACCTTTATGCATTTGAATGAGCATTCCCCATAAACTCTATGCAACTTCTTGCAGGAGTAGTTCGTGTATAAAAGGGAGTCTTTTGACTCCAATTAACTAGCAGCTTCAGGTAGAAGTAATACATCATTTACCCGAAAAACTATTACTACGAACGGTTTCGTGAATACCTGGAAAGAGAGACAACTATGAGCGCGAACTACACAGCTCAAGCCGCTACCAGTTCCTCGCATCATCAACAGAAACAACCTCGCTTTGTCCATTTTGGTTGTCTTTCACTGGTAGTCATCCTCATGACTTCGTGAAAATGTTCTGGTGTCCTTCCTTTGATCCACATTTTCAAATTCAATCTGTTGATCATCCAAATCAGGGAGTTACCACTTGTTTTTCAGCTTCCATCTCATTATTAATTGACAATCCGTTATCTGAATACCTTCAAATGTCTGATTTGATTCGTCCCGATCTTCATACGCAAGATTTTGCATATCACCTTCATCTACTATTATCAGTTTCTTATAGTTAGTCCAAATTCAAAACATAGAACAGGTTATAACGGATCTGCTAGTTCACCAGTTTTCCTCAAAGACAGCACCTGTAAGGGCAAGTTTTGTTTTTTGTTCACCTTGTTAGAGTTGCAAGTCTATCTGTGATGAAAGGACGTAGGATAATCCAGGATCTCTTGTTGTTCAGTTCGTCAATCCTTGCGTGCTGATACACTGGAGTACGGATGAAATTTGTTTCTTGTTGTTACCTCAAATATCAATTCGGAAGCTAAGAGTGTACATTACCATGAAGCCGATACTGTGGTTGCTTCTGGAATCTGGAAGACGTTGGGAAGGATACCACAACATTGGAGATTGTTATTTCTAAGAAATTGTGTCCGCGGCGGTACGGCGCGCAATGATTTCAGCACATTACTCCTGGAATTCAGCTCGGAATTGCTCAAGCTGCCTAAGAATAACGGGAAACCTACTACATTACGCAGTGACTATTGCTTTAATGTGGATATTAATCGACTAATTCAATTCTATAAGTACTTGTCAGGGCTGAAGTACATGATTGTGATTGTGACAGTTATATCGTGCATCACACGACCAATATGGTTTACGGATGTAGTCAAGTGTGGTCCTGCTCAAAGGAAAAGTAATATTCTTCTTTTGTTCTGTAGATAATCTCATATGACGTAAACATAGCGCAGTTTGCATAATCAACTATTTAGTGATTTCTTTAGTCATATTTTTGTTTAATGGATCAGCAAATAATGTTAGATGCTCTTAAGTTGGTAGCAGTAGGTATCTATGTACTCGCCTTCATGTGTATTCGTGGCTCTGTTGCGTGTAGACATCCAAAAAAAGCATCAATGGGTAAAAATGGGCAAAACATAGATGTCTTCCATCCTTCCTGCAGCATGTTTTGGACCATAAGGCAATCACATATTCCAAAATCATGCAATCCGTTGAACTTCGGAATTCTTTTGAACAGAAAATGACACCGTGGATTCTTTATCCTCTCTGTGTATAGGCGATTCCTGATATGGATCGCGTATTTGGCAGCATACCTCCAGAAAGAATTTGGTAGATTCACAGAATTGGTAAGAGCTCGATTATCATTCCATAATGTCAGACTCTTTTGCTCACTAACGCCGTTTGACGCGGGCGAGTGAGAAGATGTAAAGATCTGTCTTTATTCCATGGCTTCTCATGAAATCATGGACTCGAACTGTTGAAGGCTAACTTTATAACTGTTGAAATCCATGATTCACTTAATTGAATACCTAAACCTATATACTTAGCGTTCTTATATAGTTTTCTTATCATTCTTCTAGAATATTCTATTGTTCTCCTT
>PPLB01006833.1:3449-18548 GCA_003706365.1 Citeromyces siamensis
CCGGCGCAGAATTTATTCATAGAATACTCAGATCGAATGGGTAAAAAATGAGTTACGCACGAAATCGGAAAAAAACACCATCTAACCAGCAACCCCGCTTTACTTCAGATCAAAACAGCAATAAATGCAGTTCAATCTGCGAATTTTAACTTCCTACTGACGAGGAATATCCATTCCTCCTCAGAAAGTCGTCTAAAATCCGGATAAAGAAAGCGTCTTTCATGGCGTATCTCCCAGACTAACTTCAAAAATTTTCCGTACTCGATAAGTAGTGGATCTGAGTGGGATAGATTGCAGACCAGATCTTGGATCTGAGGAAACGTGTTGCTAGACGTGACATGCCAAATGTATCGAACGACTTGACATTCGTTGAAAAGATGGTCCATACTTTGTGGTTCTGAGGTTGAAAAACACAAGACATACGAAGGAAATTATCCTTTTTTGATAAGCCTGTACTGATTCGAAAGTATCCAAGGTTGACAAACCCCAGAGCCTTATCTCATGAGGAGATCTTCTGAACAATTTCGCTGTGGGCGTCCAAAATCTTCCCCACGTTTCTGCCTTGTACTCAGGAAATACTGTCTGCCAGTAAGTTGGGATGATAACATTTGGCGTTGTACTTCTATGAAGATGTCTACGTGATTCCTTAGTCACCGCAACACCCTCTATGTCTTTGATGTGACTAAGTTGATCAGGCGTGGGCAGTACCATGTGATCCTCAGATATGGTTTGTCCAGTTGAAATCAAAGAGAGGGGGATCTATTGGCTGTGTTACCTTGAACCATCCTTTCATAGCGTGATACCATAGTCTGTCACTTCTGGAGCTTTGTATCCTATCACACACATCACCTTTAGAAGATAGAATTGTGGAAATTCTGGAATTGGATGTGTGAAAAGGTGATACCATTTGATATCATACTTGAGTAACTCTGGTGCCATGGGTTTTAAATGCTGTAGGAAACAGTGAAACACTCTTCGAATTTCTTGCAGATGGGAATCTGCCTTGTCAGTCAGCAAATCGTAGATCCATTCATACCATAGAACTGGATTTGCAGAAGTCCAAACCCTCCCAAATTCATCGGAGTGATCATTCGATCTTTGGAAACTTTAGTTGGGTAATCGAAACAGATGGTTTGTAGGATTGCAAGACGGAGTCATAAAAGGCCAGTGCTGGTCTTTGTGTATCAATTTTGAGTATCGATACACATTGACAATCAGGCACCTGGCCTCTATGGGAATCTGGCGATCTTGAATGAGCCATTGATACTTTGCAATGTTCTTCAGAAACTCTTGAACTTTGAATTCTTTGGAGACCGTTATTCCCAAGTGTTGAATAACGGAGTCCGCCAGTGCTTGTGATGGTCCAAAATCCACTAACGCTTCCACATCCTTCTGGTATATCTTCGTTTTAGTTCGATTGATGCGGCAACCACTTATAGAACCAAATTGATCACATAGTCAGGAAACCGTCTTTATATCCGATGAGTTGTTGACGGCAATGGTAACGTCATCTGCGAATGCCGTGTACTTCCAGTGAAAATCTCCCAAATGAATCCCGTCCATAGATCTTGAAATTGAACGTAAGAAGGGTTCCAATCCAATCACGAATAACGTTGGTGAGAGTGGATTGCCCTGTCTTACACCGGAGTTCAGCGAAAATGTTGGTCCTCGTGCCTTGTTAATGTAGACAGACGCAACTTGTTGGAGTTCCAAAGTTCAGCTTTGTGAGGCATGCCATCAGGTATTGATGGTCCATGCAATCAAAGGCTTCTTGTATGTCCAGACTTATGTATCCCTGGGACACTCCGTATCTGGAATTTGGTGAGCCTATTTCAGAGGTTGCCATTCGCACAGCTTGAACCGCATGGATTGGGTCCCTTCCAGGAATAAACCCATATTGAGATGGTCCTATCAGTTTTTCCAAATGTTGCAACATCCTTTTGTTTATGGCATGTGATATTCGTTTAACACATATGTTTGATAAACTTATCGGTCTCACGTTGCTGACCTTTGTAGCGTCTTTATGAGGTTTGGGGATTAACTTGATCAAGATCTGTCTCATTGTCTGCGGAAGAACAGAGGTCATCATCATTTGATTGATGTTTTGGCTTAGTATTTCCGAGAAGCATGGCACCTTCTCTGTGAAAACGTTATAGGTCCATCCATCCTCGCCCGGTGATGACTTGTTGTGTCTAAACGCCAGGATACTTTCCTCCATTTCCTCTGGTGTGAACGGTTTGTTCAGGTTAAGCATGCCTTGTGCTTCCAAGGGTGGTGGGTTAAAACGTTCTATGTACTCATCGGGAGATACAAAGACCTTTTTCGAGTATAGGCTTCTGTAAAAGTTTGTGGCTATTTTCAGTCCGTCTTTCAGATTTTCTGTACCTTCTAAATTTCCAAGATGAGCTTTGATTTTATCTCCTTGGAACGATTTTCTAACCTCATTGAATGGAAGAAAAGAAATCAGCTTGGTTTGATGATCCCGTTCTTCCATCAATTGTCTTGCTGTTTCTGTATTACCTTTCCGTTGGGAAAGCGACGCAAAGTTCTCGTCAGAGAGGAGAGTTCTCGTAGCCTGATAGACCATGTTCTATGCACGGTATCCCAAGTATAGTAATGTGGGAAACTGTGATCAGCGTTCCCGATAGGGGCATTAAGATATTCCTTTCCTGGTTTAAACCTGAAAATATCTTTATGAACGATGAAGCGCCCCGGACCTACTTGATGTTTCTCGTCCATTATCTGTATATCGATATGGTAATGTGTTCCCATCGTCCTCTTAGCACTTTTCGAGTATTTCGACAAGAAGGGTGTAAGGGATTGAGATATATAAAACCTATCCAATCTCGAATGAGACGACCCATTTGTGGCCTGGTTAGTGAAGTGGCGTTTCTCCTTGATCTCCTTGTATGGCTTGTTGATTAGAAATGCATCAACCAAAGACATTTCGTTTATGTTCTGATCTAGATGTAATAGCCTTCTAAACTGAGTACGACGGTTAGTGTCGGTTATATTCTGTACCGAGTTGTAATCGCCAGCCATAATGATTCTGTAAGAGCGGAAGTCAGCTAGAGCGAGAGCCATATCACGGAAAAGAGCTTCTCTTCCCCTTGGTGTTTGAGGGGTGTATACACCGTATCATAATCGTTGAATTTAACGACTACATCTTGGATGAACGTTTTGTGTTCTTCCGACAGGCGGCCCCTTAGGGACGGACCTGTAGAAATCTCCAAAGTTGGAGAGGGCTTGAGTACAATTCCCGACTTGCAATTCGGGGAAAAGACCAAGTGGAGATGGTCTCCAATAGTGTTTGTAGGAAAGTATTTAACTTCGTGTAGAAATAAGAATTGGACGGATTGGGCGGATTGAAATTCTTTGAGGTAGGCTAACATCTTTGAACGTGCTATATGTTGCACATTCTGACTTCTAAACGTTAGTTTAGGGTAAGTCATTGATGATTAGCAGGGGTTTCTCCTTCCATTGCATCCTCACCCTTCTTCGACGGAAAAACGGCGGAAGTAATGGAATTTGAAGAATTTTCGGTCGGAAATGTGTAGGGGGTCTCTTGATATTGTGGGATTTGTGGTGATTGAGTCATTTCTTGTGAAGCAGAAAAATTAATGGGTTGATGAGGAATCGGAGGAATTGCTTTTGTAGACTGGTATTCATCCACTTCTATACCTTGTTGAGCATCTTCTACCTCCGAATCTGCAGATTCCTCCTCCGAGATGATGAGCGCGCGTCTCTTTCTACTGTTTTTAGACTCAAAAGTAGTCTTTGGAAATTTGGTCTTGATAACCACCGGTGGGCTTGCTGCAGCTAATGCTGGGAAAATGTATCCTTGTTTTCCTTCCCCTGGAAGCGGGAATTTCTCCTTGTAACGCCTGTTGCGTTCATCCTCACGATAGAGACGTGCTCTTTCTAACATCTTGTCCGTGGCTCTACAGCGATTTGGAGAATGGCCTGGTGTAAGACACTTGGGACTGGGTGGTTACTTCTCTGATGCCCTACGGTCTTGCAGTAATTGCAGAGAACTACATTGTTGGCAACAAAAACGGAAAATTGTGGGTGAGATGCCGACTTAGTCGGTGGGATCATTGTGGTTGCTATTTTGACGATTGCCCAGCTTTTAGAAAAAAGGAAAATCCTTCAAAGTCAGGAGAAAAAGCATCCAGTGGGAGAGGGTCTTCTTCAGAATGGAAATCATTGTAAAGAATCTCATCTCCTGACGCAAGGAAATCATTCTTAAGAATTCTCTCGACATCAAGAACATAAATAGGATCATATTTTATCTCTAAGGCCACCAATTTAGAGGATTCCGTGATATCCATATATTGGAGCTTGAAAGTGTCGGAGTCACCAAAGGTTGTGGTAACGATGTTGATGAGGTTTTCCCTGAATCCCGCGAGAAAAGCTGAACGATACACATCGTAGGGCTTACCAGGGTCCGATTCTTGTGAATACTCGTTGGCTACAAATTGTTCTAAAACCTCAGGGCGAGGAAGTAGGAAAATGAAACCATCATTCTGTTGAAAATGATACAAGGGCCTTCCATTGTAAAACATGTTCTCCTTCCAGTAAGTGTGGAATGTTCCAGTTACGAACATCCTGTCGTCGGTTTGTGAAGAAGTACCTTGAACTTGAAACTTCAATTCTGCTGATCCAGAACATTGAGTGATACGGTTTAATTGTTTCTCCACGTGAGATGGGAGCTTACTTCCGCCATAGTTTTCTCTCTTTTTTTCATTTTTTTGTTGATTGTGATTTTTTGAGGAATTTCAAAACCTTTTATAGTGAAATCTCGATGCTTGCCTATGTCATCCACATAGAGATCGAATCAATTCACAGTTTGCTGTTGCATAACTTGTTTGTTATCATTCCGCACCCCAATTGACGGAAGTGGAACGTATGAGTGTCGTCATGGATGTGGTAAAACATCCGATCTGAGATTTACATGGTATTGTGTAATTTTGTAACCGCACCATGATCATAACTTGTGATGGATTTTCTGTGACTGATGAGTTGGCGGAGCTTTTAAGGGACTCCAATTTGCGTTCACGGTTTGAAACGGCACGCGATATCCAGGGGATGGGCGATTACACCCCGAGAAGGTCAGTTTGGTCTGCGATGAAGGTGAAGAAACAGGAGCCTGTGGGCAATGTTGTTGATCAGATTGGTGCATCTTTTCAGGAGGGGTCGAATATTATTGTCGACCGGATTGAGCGGAAGATTCGAGCTCAGGCGGCGGATGTAGACTGTATAGTGAAGATGATTGAGCAGAAGCGGGAACAAGAGAGGTTGGAAAAAGAACGATTAGAGAAGGAGAAAGCTGAGAGGGAGAAAGCTGAGAAGGAGAAAGCTGAGAGGGAGAAAGCTGAAAAGGAGAAAGCTGAGAAGGAAAAAGCTGAGAAGGAAAAAGCTGAGAAGGAAAAAGCTGAAAAGGAAAAAGCTGAGAAGGAAAAGCTCGAGAAAAAAATCGAGAAGGAAAAAGCTGAAAATGAGAAAAAAGAGGCTGAAAGAAAGAAACACGTCTTTACCGATTTCTCCTCCATAGATGAAAAATTCACCTCATACAAGAAATCTTGCCAGGAAATTCAATCACAGGTTTTGGACAAACTGCAACTGCCTGAGAATGCGTCGCTCAAAACGATCGTCAACCAGGTGAAACGCAAGATAAATCCAAAGTTTGGCCAGTTGACAAATTCTGTGCGGCAGCTGGACCGCCTCACAAACGAGATCTGCGAGTTTATGAACCAGGCCAGGTCCAACAAACTCGCGTACGAGTGGCTTTTGGATTTCATCGCCAAGCGTATCGTGTCACAGGCGCAAGCTGAAGTTACAGTGTCGCCACACACGGCTGTGCCGCTGGCCAAACTCGCTCTCAACCTCTTGGTTGCGTTCCCCGAGTTGAAGAAGCTCTTTCTCGCGAGAATAATAGAGGCGTGTCCACTCATTGTCGGCTACACGTGTTCCATCGATACCGAGGAGGGCAGAGAACGCATGGGTTGGATACGAGACTCCTCGGACAAGTGGGAAGAGGAGACAAAGTACAACGAGAGACTGGCGGGTGTGTGCTCTGTTTTCGCGGTGATAACACGGCTTCCCGTATCGGGCAAGCATCCTCTGCCCATTTCCAACAGCTGGAAATTCTTAGCGAGAATGGTCAACACCCCACGCGAGCTTTTGGGCAATGTCCATTTCATATGTGTCGCCAACTGGTGGGAAGCTGCCGCAAGGGAGTTTGTCGTTTCGTATGGGGTTCAGGGTAGAAAGTTGCTTGAACTCGTGTGGAACGATTGGACGAGCTCTGTGGCTGATCAACGACTCAGTGGAGCTGCACGACTACGGCTTCTCGGTGAGGACTGGCACAGAGATGGCCATATACGCGGTTTCAGAGATATGGAGGTGTGACGGCGTTGCATGTCCAACCCAAGACTCACTGGCCGTTACTCCTGTCCAAAGGAGTCCATTTAGCGTACACCTGGTCAAATCAGGATACACATGCTAACGATGTTGCATATGAAGCACAGATCATGAAGCCGCTTTTCTTAAACTGTCCATATCGAGCGAATAGCCATCCATTAACCGATGAGGACCACTTTTCGAAGTATTGATTTCTTTTTAGAATGTTCCAACTAATCAAACGAGAATTTCTAGTTTGGTGACTCGCCTGTTATGGGATATATGGTTGACCATCCGATAAAAGCCATCCAGTGTTTCCACACAATGTTGAAAGAGTTTGCTTGTACACGAAGAACTGCTTTTTGTCTCGTGGAGATGAGCGACAAGGACGACTGTCTCACCTGGTTCGCACAATCTTCTCCGTACAAGATGGCTAAGCTCTATTCAGTAGGATACTAGAGAAAAATAAAAGCTCCAAGGACCTGCGCTAATCTTTTTCTCCAAGATTTTGGATCAGTCTATTAGATTAATCCTACACTATATTTATAGGATGATGCGTATGTACATGTCTGCTTAGACAATCTTATAGATGAAGAGGTTTCACCAAAAAAGTTTTTTGTAAACCAATGTTATACTTCTCTGCTAAATTAAAAGACGTGGGATATCAGGACGAACCCCCATAAATTTTTATGATCTACTAATTGTCTACTCGAAAATCCATCGAGCCATCAAATGCGTACACCCGGGGCATAACCCTTCAATCACTTTGGAGCCACCTATCATTTTTCCACAAAGTACCCAATCTGTATTGCAACTCGTCATTCCCAGGAGCCTCCTACGCTGGTTACTCCATCGCAGTCTGAAGTGCACGCTCACAACGGACACGTTTTCAATTATCTTTTCCATTTTGACCGCAACGTTGTATTCGTCCTTTATCATCGAGGAGAAAGAGCTGTGAGATCTCGTACCCTACAGGCGTAATGTTTGGCACTGTTTCACCAATTCCACGGTGAAAACGCTTCTTCAACCGGGAGAAAGTCGACTAGTTAGCAGCATTTTACACGCAGCGAATCGGTAGAAAAGCTCTTCTGTCGCTATGACATAAAAACCGCGCTCGTTAAACAAATGGTAGCGCTGCACAGTTTGCTGAGCATTCTGCTGGGTCTCTATCAGGGCCATATTCAGTCTTCTGCAAACCCCGATTCAACAACACCATCAGAAATTTTAGAGTCGCCACCAATCAAGGATAGACAGAAACCCTCTTTGAAATATCGACAGTGGACCAGAACAATATCCAGAGTCCTCATACATCCCAATTCAAAAAAAGTCCACCAACGATCTTCGGTTACTTATCAGTAACAATATTGAACAGAAAATGGTCAGCACCTATCCATAGCGGAAAGCACAGCGAAGCAACAAGAAAAAGCAACAGAGTCAACCATATTCTAAAACGCCACTGCTCTTTCAAAAGCATGGAACAGGATATTGGGGCTCTTCTTGATGAATCTTGGACCGGGAAAGCATCTCGACGCCCCGCTATCAGATCCTCCGTGGACAAGTATCGCCTCGGTAATCCATTTCACACGGCTCCCAGAGATCTAAAACTTGTTGGAAAAATGGTTAATTGAACCATCTAACAGCTCAGTACGCCCAGATCCTCACTTTCAATAGATATATTCATTCATCTTCAACGACAATGTCAAAGACAAATGTAGTGTGACAGGGTTTTCTGTACTTGCGTCTGGGGATTATTAAAGACATATGGTTCCAGTGATGGCAGGTTGGCTGACTTTTTGGACATTTCATGCAGCAACATTGATTGTCATGATTCATACCATGGAAAGAGTGCGATGAGCTTTTATGGAGAAGTCAAGCAACTGTGTGGCGCGAGAACATCATCGCTTTCCTGTGTATTTTCGGATGTAGACACACGCTTCTTCTGTTATCGTCCACAGACGACTGGGAAAAATCATGCCTTAAACTGGAGCAGTTTATCCAGGCGGCCATGCATCGTTTCCGTTGCACAAAGTGCTTCATCATAGTTGCAACCGTACAATACCACTTTGTCAGCGATTGTTTTTTAGACTGTCATGATTTCCTTTATCATTCACGTCCACTACCTCCAACAAATAGTCATCATAAGCATCTTTTTTTAATCTACAAGCAGTGATGCTGTGAGGTGAACCACAAATCCTGGATACGCCATCAGGAAAGTTGTCGTGGATGATATCCTCTAAGAACGGCAGTTTCAATTCGAAGAATTCACCTGTGAACTTATAGATGGAGGTTTATCGAAATACTCTGGCCTCTCGACATGTTCGAAATCTGCTGGAATTCTCGATCAAATATGTGGGTAGGAATAACGTGGTCGCTCTTTGATAAATAAGAGTGTGAAGAGCAGACGGAAGCAGCTTGTCTGACCAGTTAGAGCAGAAACTGCCAGAAATGACCCATGTTAACCAGGATTGATGACAACAGATCAACACGCGATCACAAGGACGGTCCTCAACTTGAATGCTTGTCTAGTAAGTCTCTCCATATCTTATTTTGTACATCCTGACGGTCCAGGACTGATGAAGAACCGACGTGCGCCATAAGCACTAGGAAGATTTGGCTGCGCTTTCAACATGACAGTGTTCAACCGCGTAATTGCAATAGAACCTGATGATGATCTGATCCCGTCGAAGCATGCAATTCTCTTTGGGTCATATAGTCCGCTCTATGTCATATCGTGTCATTGAGAGGCATCACATAATGATCCATACACCAAATGACAAGGCTCGAAATTCCACCATCTCCAACTTCACCATTCCCCATCAAGGTTGAAAATACTCCCATTCTTGCCGGTTTCGGTAGAGGGTCGACAGAGTTGGGGACACCTACTGCGAATGTCGCTGTCGAAAAGCCACTGCAAGGATTGGAACCCGGGGTGTATTTCGGATTTTGCCAATTGAGCAGGAATGGGTCTCGCGAGGTGGATGGAAAAGTCGACGAGAGATTTTCATACGGCGATACCCTCATCCCGGGTTCCGAGTCCAACGTGCCGCTTCCAATGGTTATGTCTGTGGGCTGGAACCCTTATTATCACAACAAAGAAAAGACAGCTGTGAGTACGATTTCGCACCAATTTCTAACAAGCAGGAGCTGTACATCATGCACCGATTTGAAAACACCTTTTATGGAGCGCTGGTCAAGTTTAACATCTTGGGTCACGTCAGACCGGAACTCGACTACACCACAGTGGGTGAGTAGCTGCGGAATTTGCACTAACCGTTTTAGATGCGCTGATTGAGGATATCAAGCTTGACGTCGACACGGCTAGAACGGCGCTGTCGACGCCAGCGTACGCTCGTTATAAAGATTTGTAGTGAATTGAGCTGTAGCTTCCTACTTGGCCTGGCCCGCAGACAAACTAACGTTGAGCTCGGTAATCTCCTGTTTGGCGGGAAATGCCACTTCGTTGTACCTTCTGAATCGAAACTCGTTTCGACACAGCACGTTTCTCCGATCGATAAACTTCTTGAGCGGCAGCGTGAACACAAACTGGCTCGTCGAGACGGTATTTGCGAGGCCAGCTTTCTGGAAAGCCCGTTCCATGTCGCTGGTGGTGAGCCCTGTTCGCTTGTCATCTGTGTCTCCATAATCTTGGTCTCCGTCCGTAACGTCGAGCATCAGCAGCCAGCCCCCTGGCTTGAGGAACCGAGCCAATTTCGAGATAACCTCCTCGTAGTCCGTCAGAAAGTTGTTGAGCGAGAACGAGCTCATCACCACGTCGAACGAACCGAGCATCGGCTCGACGATTTTGTTTGTACCGTGGTAGTCGTTAAAATCCGGGTCCAAAATGTCATATAGGAATGCCCGTATCGGGGAGTTTGTCTTGGTCTCTTCCTCTCTAAAAGTATTGAGGAACGTTGCCTTTGCGTCAAACGATTCGAGCTTTCTCTTGGAAACGTCCACGCCTACCAGATCCCCGTCAGAGTCTAGATAGGGCAGCACCAACGTCGAGACAGAACCTGAGCCGCACGCAAAATCCAGCACTCGTACTCGTACTGCATGCCGGAACACCGGACTCTGAGTCGGGAGAATCGATTCACTCACGTTCTCCCCCGCATAACTAAACGTCTTGGTAGGACTCTCCGCCGCGTGTCCGTCAGGATCGAAGCGCAAGAGCGCATTGGCCGCCAGAATAGAGAGCGTTCTCCCCACGCTCAGTGTATCATGGATGTAGTGGAAGCCCGAGCCAATCGTTCTCTGGAAACCGGACACTTCCGGTGCATCGCGCGACTCGTGAAGCCGCCGCCCGAGCCGTTGAGAAAAGAGGATCCACAACAGCGTGTGGAGCAGCTTCATTATATATATATTTTGAATAATGTATCAGAGCACATTGCCTATCTTCCAGAAGTTGGCGCTAGCCCAGCGAAAAGGGAACAGTTTGCAACGCACGTTGCCAAATTTTGGAAGAACTTGTCAAAGTTTCTTTTCAAGAATCCAGCAGAGGTTGATGATTTAGTCACCTACCCATTGTGAGACTCCACATCAAAGGCGGTACTTGCCAATTTTGGAGCAATACGATGTCGGAATAGAACATTGGATTGAAGAATGCCCAGTTATGGATCATCTATGGCAGAAGGTTAAGACAGAGGATGACGTGCATCATCTGTCTCTCCGGCATTTCATTTTCCCCCAGGCAACAAAGAAAGTACTGATATCTCGGGGACGCTATCTGGTGGAGTTGGAAGCACTTCAAAGGGAGGCATATCGTACAAGAGAGATGAGCGGCACGGTGAACTGCATATTGATAAGTTGTGTCCTCGTCGCGCTGCTGAATGATTGAGGTTTTTTCAACATAGGGAGTAATCTCTGTGTTTTTATTTCCTTAATCTACAGGATGAATATTTAGTTACTATTTATTCCGAATCAATTTTCTTGAGTTCAAAAAAAAAAAAAAAGGATCTGAAGGATAACAACCCGGAGGGTCAACTGCCCCTCAGCGTCCTGTAAATGAACCGCCTCGTCAATCAAAACCATCCTGAGCCGACGTAGTCAAGCCGAACGCTGACAGCGATCCTGAATATCATGGCACCGTCAAAAGCAACCTGATGGATTACGAGAAGGCAAAACGCCAAGCTAAATATACTGCTAGAAAATTTGAAAAAGAATCAAATCAAAAAAAAAATCATAAAATTTACAAGAAAAGCAAAAAAAAAAAAAACAAATTAGCTGCTTCCGAAAGGGCTCCTCAAAATGCATCATAGAATAAGGAATGCCTATCATGAGATTGAAAAAATGGCTGATATCACTACACAAGAGAGAGATCTGATCTTCAACATCAAAACTAGTTTCGAGTGGACCTCCGAGGAGACCCTCACGTTACTAAATGAATTCCAAGAAGTGATCATCCAACAATACGATAATATGATGCTCAAATTTTCTCCTGAATATTCACTTAACGTCATTTCCTTAAAGGTCTTAGACGACGCGAAAATAAGAATGAAGACCTCAATGACTAGTCCCAGACATATGGCTTATAAGCACATCCTTTCGAGACAAGAACCCACCAACGAATGTCAACCAACCGGATCGCATTACCACGAAATTACCTGATAGCGTACGCCAAGTACTCCACGTTTTTGATCATTCTTTCCACAAGTATTTCATGGAAAAAGAGGTTACACTTATAAGTTTCAGAGTCTATTCTAGATACAATCAGATCTCAAATCAGCCAAAACTTCTTTGCCGACCCCTCCAGTGGAAAATCCTTCAAACTTGAGCCCGTGAACGTCCCAGAGTACCAAAATGTGGCGATCACCCGCGTGTCTATGCCCACATCACAAGTACAGTCAGATTTGCCTCTCGCAACTTACATCTCCAGACAGTGACCATCCTCATTGTATCCTTGATCAAACTGATGTTATCGACAAAGGCCTAGTAGCTAATGGTGAAGATTACTCCAGCATCTACCTGTTGATGGCATTGAATCATGACCAAGCTCCCCCAAGGAGGTTTGCCTTAAGTGAACTGAATGAGGCACGACTCGATATTTTCACAGAAATAGCAGAAATCATTTAAGAAGACAATGTCCGCATGCACCGTTATATGCGCATTGCGGTCAAAGAAGTCACCCAACATGGAAATGCAAAAGTACTCAGAGAGTGCGCGATCTTTATCAGATTCATACACAGGAGAGGCATATAATGAATCTGGAGAGTTCCTATTTAAAGGATCTCGAGAAGAAAAAGGTCCAAATTTTAAAAACCCAGGTAGCAGCAATAGCCTACCACAAGAAGCAGGCTGAGTCATCTGAACAACATCTAACTTCAAAACCTTCAACTCAATCGACATCAAAAGTTCCAGCAGTAACTGCTCCAGGAGCAGCGTACCAAAATCGCACAGAGTCATCCTTCCAATCTGTCCCCACCCAACAAAAGGCCCCATCCAGCATCAGTACTCACAACGGAGTACAAAATGCCTCCCTCAACATCAGCACTCAAAATGGAGTACAAACATCTCTCTCGGACCACGATCTTACAGAGGAAATCGAATCTTCCATGGATGAAGATTTTCACCAGCAGTTGAATAGAACCTGAATCGTTCTATGAACAAACTACACCACCTCAAGATTGGTATGAAGCTTCTCTTCATGATACGGATCAGAATCAGGAAAGGTAAAGCCTTCTGTCCCGACTAATAAACAGACAACCTCAACGTCTTTCGAACCCCAAGCGAGACGTTTGAGAAATACTCCACGAAAAGATTACAAAGAATGATTTTTAAAAAAATCACGTTTGAATCTAAAAACATTCAAGACTTGAGAAGTCCAGACTTCCAGCTTAAAGTCAGCCATTATTTGGCTTCACATCCGTCTATTCTCTTTCTTCAAGAGACACGACTCAGAAATGCAGCAGCATCTTCCGAACTCGAACATTTCTGTTCGTTGCGTGGTTATAACTTAATTGGCCATTCCACTTCGCTTTCACTCATTATTATCAACAAAGAATTCAGTATAGCTAGCTCATCTCAGCTTCAAGCTGATGATGAGGATTTCAACCGATTTTTATCAGACGCTAAAATTCGGATAAATGATGTATATGTTCATCTCGTAAACATATACACCAACGAACAACAGAAATCGTGGTATCCTCTTTGAGTACCTCTCCCAGACGTTATCACAACAGGACCTGGCGATTATTGGTGGTGACTTCAATTGTACACTCAAGGTGCTTGATGTACAGTTTCCCACACGTAACGCATACGATTCGAGCATTATTGCTCTGAGACAGCTACTCCTAACCCATCGCCTAATGGATACATACCGCAGCCACCCAGTCACTGTGAGGTCCAGTGAATACAGTAATTTCCCTGGCGTCAATCGTGGTGCGAGACGGTTAGATCGCTTCTATGTTTCATGGAAACTTATCAAGTGGTGTTTGCAAACCTATATTGGTGCTTCCGACCGTCACTACTCTACGCACAGAAAGGTATCACTGATCATGAACTAGCTCACAACTGAGATGGGGCGGGGTGACTTCCATCTTGGAAGCGTTATTGTAAATAACGACACCCTCCGTCCTCATTTGATTCCTACCTCTGAAGCCTCTCTACGTAAAGATAGTTTCCTCAATGAGCTGCAGAAATTTGACATTCTCATGACCAGGATCAAATATCTCGCTCAAGATCTGACTGCAAAATGTCGGAAATTCCGGTCTATCAAACAAGCCGAAGGAGATCCAGATCCAATGGAGTCACACACGACTCATCATCCATTCAGGAATAGAGATGTCCCCACCGATCCTTTACTTAGAAAGGCATTCTTTTCCAAATATCTATCTCATGTCCGTTTAACATCGGACCAGATATTTGACTTGGATAAGCCATATACTTTAGAAGAAGTTGAATCAGTAAGTCGGGATTATTCTCAAAACAAAATTGTTCAAGGAGAGAATGGTATCCCATATGCATTTTTCTGGAAAGAATTTGGGGTACTGGGACCATGGCTGGTCAATCTCCTCAATTATATGCACTCATGAGGGATCACCTACTGATTTCAAGTATATTCAACTGAAGCTGCTTCCAAAGAAAGGTGATAGAAGGGATTTCACCAATTGGCAGCCGGTTAGTATAATGAACACCGGTTACCGCGTAATTACAGCTGTTGTGAACAGGCGACTTGTGAAGGTTCTACCTGAAATTGTTCAACGCGACCAAATGGGATTTATCCCGTTCCGCGATCCAAAAAACGCCATCCAAAATATTCCTCTTCTGACGGAGAAATGCCTATCAGAGGGAAGATCTAGGGAAGCCTCCCTTTAAAAGCTGGACCTGGATAAGGCTTACGATCGCGTAAATCATGATTATATTGCAGTGTCAACTACAACGGGATTTGGTCCAACTTTAGGCACATCATTATGAATTCACATCAAAACCAATTTGGAGTTATCAGTTTAAACAAGGCCAAGGGAGACCCGTTCCTCTTGAAAACTGGCATCAGACAGGGCAGTCCATTAGCACCGAGCATCTTTGCGATCTGCTTTGAGCCTTTGGGGGAAGCCATAAGACAAGATTTGCGAGGAATCGATTTCCTCACCCCTATGTACAGAATCCTGAACGTCAAAGTCCAGCTCTATGCAGATGATACTATTGTCTTTTTCCGTGATGTGGAGGACTTTGAAAAGTTTGAAATTATATGGAATTCGTTTT
>PPLB01006868.1:0-22275 GCA_003706365.1 Citeromyces siamensis
ATGTCAGAGGAAAGCGTTGCTCAACGGACCAGGAGGAGAAATAGATCGGATAGTTGGAGACACAAAGAGAAAAAAGCACGTAAGCGAATCAGTTTTATCAAAGGCCAACCTAATGATTTTGGACATCTTAGTGATTACCATGTTCTTACGCCATCTAAGTCATTCAAGGTGGCAATGGCGTCAGATGAACATGTTCAACGGCAGGGGGCAGCAAACACAGAATTAGAAGCTCATAAAAATAACCTCACATGGGATCCCGAACCAATTGTCACTTCGGATCCAGAACTGCTCAAACGGACTGTCCCATCAAAATGGGTGTTCACAAGGAAGAAAGACCGTTACAAGGAGAGCATTGTAGCAAGAGGCGACGTCCAGAATGCCTCCACGTATTCTGAAACGTTCTCACCGACACTCCGCTTTGAGCTTTTGCGTCTGTGCCTATGCCTTGCCGTGGAAAACAATTCGATGATGTGGCAGTTAGATATAAAGACAGCCTTTCTTTATTCAACGATTGATTCGGAGCTTTATTTGATAAAACCAGAGGAACTGGATGTTGATTCAAAGCCTAAATCCAACGAAAAAGTTCTTTTACGTTTGCGCAAAGGACTCTATGGTTTGAAACAGGCAGGCAGACTCTGGGCCGATACGCGATACCTAAAGTCCGAAGGTTTTGAGCAGTCACACAAGACCGTCTCTTTTCAAACGGACTGATTTTGCGGGAAATTTGATGGGATTGGTAGCCATATTTGTGGACGACGTGCTGCTGTTGGGCCCAACTGCTGAATCCTTCGAACGCATAGTAAAAAACTTCACGAGCAAATTTCCCACTCGTGAAATTGATTCAATCTCAGTTAACAACTCTAAGATTGAGGGGGTTGATTCTCGAGACACGGATAAATGGTGAATCGATGTCGATAAAAATCTGCAAAACATCTCACATAGAGGAACTGCAGAGGCGAACGAACATCAAGATCTATCGAGGGGTGACACCGATCAGTCCGAATTATTACTTCCGACCTGAAAGTGCTACACCTCTTGAGCTCATTGCGGATGAATATGGGAAGGAGGTCAACGAGATGCAAAACAACTTGGAACATTGATGTATTTGGCTGTAACAGTCAACAATATCTCGCCAAATTCACAAGATATCCGCACCCAGAGATTAAGGAAAAGATAAGACAAGTCTTCTCATATTTGTTTTCAACGACAGATTTGGGCATCGTATTTTCGAAGGATACTCAGCCGCCAAAAAGGTTTATATTCTACGTGGATTCAGATTATAACAGTGAGCCAATTTCGAGAAGATCGCAGAATGCGCACGTATGCAAACGCATGGGAGGAGCTGTTTCTTGGAAATCAAAGCCAACGACTCTTACGTGTCAGAGTTCATGTGAGGCAGAATACCTAGCCTTAGTGTTAGCCTCAAACGAATCTATGTGGCTGACACAAGCCATCAGGTTCCTGAATAAAGAGGATGAGGAGGTACCATTGTTTTATGTTGACAGTATGTCTGCCATACAAACAGCTAGGAATCCAGATTTTCATGCACGGACAAAACATTTCGATGAAAAATTACACGTTATACGTGATCGTCTGGTGGATAAGAAAATCAAAGTCAAGTTCCTCAGTGGAAAGAATCAAATAGCTGACTTGTTAACGAAGCCAGTTCAGCCTGATGTGTTAAAGAGGCTGCGACCATTTCTGGTTGTATAAGGTATGGTCTACAACTGTTTGTCAGTGGAAAAATGTTATACAACGATTGTGGGGGTTGTGTCGAAATCTTCACTCATGGTATAACGCAAATCTATTCAAGACTTTACATATGTATCTGGTGATGATGGTCACCATGCCACTCATGTATTGTTGGCATTGGATCTATTTTTAGTACAATCGTTGTATAAATACGTAGTCCAACCATCCGTAAAGGGTGGGGGAAAAATGAACTCGTCAATAAACCAACAGTCAGAAAAATGGTCACTATCCTCTTGCAGTAGTAATTCATAAAGGGAGAAAAGACTCCAATTAAGTCGCAGCTTCAGGTGTGCACCCAAACCCCAACAGTTTCGCACTCTCATAGGGCATCTCTAACTTGATTGGATTTTTCCTGTGTATTTTCTATTTTTCGTTGGTGGTTCTGGATATCGTGTACCACAAACTCCGGGTGACATGTATAGATTGACAAATGTTGACATCGGGAATGATCGAAATGGTCTTCTTTGTACTCTCAAACTGATTTCTAGAAGTGTGGCTCAGTCGTTGATCACTATTGTTGATTTTCAATACTTTTTAACTCTACGGTCGCTGTGTGTGCTCATCTATCTACTCTCATAAGTCCTATTCATTCTCTTACAGAATTACCATCGGAATGAGCATTTATTATAACCACAACGTTTCCCTGATCTGACAGCGACAGCGGACCCGGTTCGCGCAAATAGAAGGTTACTAAAAAGTTTCCCCTTGGACTGATGGAATCAAGCCATTCAACCGTTCGGCTCATCATTTGCCTCCTTGAACCAACTCTGCCATCGCACGTGAGACCATACAATGACCGACGAGGCCGGAAAACTGCTTTCTGCCCTGGAATCTTCCATTCGCTCAAGATTTAGCTTAATTGGACAGACAGAGCCTAGAAGCTGCTGCATCGACTCGTCCTGATTGTAATGCGCGGAATCTTCTACGCTAAAGATCCATCGACAACCAATGGCTTTCCGACTGACTTTAAATCCACGAGTCCGTATGTCTGGCTTTCTAGATTTGCAGAGATCTCGAGCCGACACAGCCTGTGGGACATCTGCACCTTGTGAAGCAGCAAAATGAGTTCAGCATCATGAGTGATAGCAAAAACTCATAAGGAAATCGTTCCGTGTTGCGTTTAGACTGCAGTATCGGAGGAGAAGGTTTATAGGCGGTACGCTTCTCTTAATCCTGTGGTCAAAATCGGTGAATGTCAACTGCAGCTACAAGTGGTAGGATCAATAAAGGCATGAACAATGAACGACGTGCGTCCCTCTCTCGGTGAAGGAAGAAACTGTGGACAAAACCCTCCCTTCGCATGTAAAGTCTTTTTCAAATTCTAGTAAACCGTTTGGCTTTCGTATAATAGAATGTAGTGAAAACAGCTGCGAGATCAACCGTTTATCATTACCCGCTCTAAATCTATTCCTTCTCGCGCTTCAGTCTCAGACTGAACCCCCTTTTATTCTTCTTTTTCCCATCTGGTATTGTCTCTGTCTTTGAATCCTGTCTAACTTTGCCATTTTTTATCTCTGATGGAGGCGGAGGCTCGTTGATGCTCGAGGATGCCATCAAAACACTAAGCTCGCTGTCGGTGAGATGTATGGACACGTTATCATCCGCGTCGTCAAACAGATTTTTTTCACGGTTCTGCTCTTCGGAAATTTCCTGGTAGAACAGCACATACGCCGTTGCCAAACCTGGGCCGTCTCCGAAAAAACGATAGACGTAATTCTCGTCGACGCATTCCACCACTTCATCGTCGAAAAGAAGCCATCCGTACTGCTCCGTCTTTATCACCGAGACGTAGTGTCCGTGGTGCGGGCCTCCGCCAATATGCACCACTACTCCGTACAGTTCGTACAACGTGTCAGTCTCTGATGTATCGTCTGTAGTGTTGAAAATGCGGAGGTTCTTAGGGTATGAGACCCTGTAGAAAAGTTTTGTGTTGCGGTTCAAAGCCTCTATGTACTTGAACCGCTTGAGGTGAAGAGCTAAAACCTTGGGCAAGTGTTTCAACTTTATCGATTTAGCAGCCTCTTGGAGCGAATGGCAGTTGTCACAATAGAATTTGTTCGATTCGTTGAGCATTTCGCTTTGGGAAAAAGTTTTCAAACAGTTTGTCACTGAAGAATCCGGTAAAAGATCGATGGATAGGTCCAAGAATTTTTCGTCTCTTGCTGACACGTTTTCGCACGCGAGGCATTTTGTCTCGCTCGTGAGTAAACCTTCGAGGAATGACCTGATACGCGAGCCTATATCGCCTTCAAGGCTGTCAGTTTCCTCGAGGATGTTGTTGATGAGGAAATTTAAAAACTCGTGAGCATCCTGATGCATCGAGTTACGGAACAGTTCGTTATTCTCCTTGAGTATCGAGATAAATTTGGAAAGCGAAACGACACCAGTTTTGGACCTGTTTTCCACCATACACTCGAAACAGTCCTTTAACGCAGCGAAAAGCGTTTTGTCCATGTTGTAATTTTGGTTGTACAAGTGGTCCAGATTAATGATGGGGCCTTTCACCAGCGCGTTCCTCTTGCGCTGCTCAATGGTGCATCCAGGGTCGGCTGAGACACCAACCACAGACACGTTTCTCTGGCCGTTGAGAACGTAATTCACCCCGAGCTCTTGCAATTCTGGATGTTTTGCAGCCAGTTTTTTCTCCATCGGTGACTGCATCGCGGGAGTCGGAATCGCATCTTTTAAAGGCTGCGAGTGCAGCGACACTACCGATGGTGACACGGACGAATCCTTCTTCAACGAGAAAATCGACGTTCTCTTTCGCTTAGTCATCGAAGAATGCATACTATTGGAAAGAGGAGGTGGCGACACCCGTTGTGCGGCAAACGGGTGTTTCCTTTCACCGGGGACTTTTGTGCGTCTTTTACGATGCGTTTCCAAATGTGGGAAGCTCAGTATCGCATTTCGGAACGCTGTCGTATAGTACAAACATTGCAGAACTGAGTTGCAATAGCAAGTGTTGCCGAAATTCTCCATCCCAAACACTTTATCGGATCCATCGCCAAAGGGAAGAGGTGATTGAAGCGCAATCTCCTCGTCGGAGGTGTCATCGGAGTTTACGAGATCGAGCGATGTCTCTATATGTTCCGCCTGTTGTTTCAACGTCGGTTCCTCCTTCACCGGTTCCGCCGGCTTTTCGGGCGGCTTTTTCTCCGACTTCCACCTTCTGAACATCGTGCGGTGTAAAGGTGGAGCGGTTCTCTTTGGGTTTGGATGCCGATGTGCATCAAGTTGCATGAGGCTCGAGCGACTTTTCCCGATTAAGCCGCGTTGGATTCGCTGATGATGAAACGTTTGAGAAAAAATGTGCGTACACGTTTGTTGCAACTGCGACACAGCTCACATTAAGGAGAGTGTGTAGCTCCACTAAGATCGGACACCGACATTTCGGAGAATTTTTTCTTTCTTTTCTCATTGTTTTTTTAATATCTTGCACAGAACAACCACTTCGTTTTCGCTTTCGGATTGTGCCCCCACCTGTTCCGGTAACTTCATGCATGGGGATGAACCCATATGCATTACGCTGCATGTTCACACATCTCGCAATGCCATCTTGGCTCGCCCAAATGCGGGTTGAAAGCACATTTTTGTCTTTCCAGGCTAAACAACGCACAAGAAACACTCAAGGAAACCACACCAGGGGAAGTGGCTCGTCATCACGTGGTGCGGTGTGTGGATGTAGTTTCACAAGCGTGCGATATTCGAGAGCAGATAAAACTTTGACTGTTGGACGCGATAGACCAAAATTTCGCTCGCCTTTTTCTGAAATTTCACTTTGCATTTCTCGCCTAGCATACTTGACCTTTTCTTGTGGTGTTTTGGTGTGACCAACTTTCCAAAAATAAAACAAATGTCCCACCCGTATAGACAGGTGAGCCCTGCCCGCAATGACGTGGCAAAAACACATCCCTACAGACAAGGGAGGCCAGTGAAGCCATTTTCACATCATTCGCAGGATTCCACTTCCTCCATTACGTCGCGGATCTCTGAATCTCCAGCTCACGTGCCCTCGACACCAAAGGGCCTGAGCTCGTTCTCGGCTCCTACGCTAACCAGCCAAAACAGATCTGTCAGCCCACTTTCAGTGAGAGGGTCGTCGTCTTCCAATGAGGTGTCGCATGCGAGATCCACCTCTAATGCGGGCACGATTTCGCCCGTGACAACAACGCATTTCAACGACTACTCGCATGATTTCATCTCGCAGCAGTTGGGGGGCAACTCCACGTCGCTTGTGCCAAAGATCAAAACGATCGAGATGTATCGTGAGAATGCGAGGAAATGCAAAGAGCCTGCGTTGTTGTTCGAGTATGCACAGTACATGCTCCAAATGGCGTTGGTGATAAATTCTGACACACCTATGCCGATCCATAAAAAGAGCCGTTCTGTCACCAATTTTTTCTCCCCGCAATCATCACAGGTTAACGTTTCTGACTTGACGGCAGAGAATTTCTCACCGGAAAAGGCGTCGCAATTGAAGCACCAACTGCTGGCAGAGGCTCAAATATACCTTAAAAAATTGGCAGACAAAGGTTACGTCGATGCGCAGTACCTGTTGGGGGACGCGTACTCGATGGGTGCTTTTGGAGAGGTGAAGCACGAAAGGGCGTTTTCACTCTTTATTGCCGCTGCAAAACATCACCATATAGAAGCCGCATATAGAACTGCTCTGTGTTTTGAAGAGGGTAAAGGCACCAGTAGAGATGCAAGAAAAGCGATTGAGTTTTTGAAAATTGCAGCCTCAAATAAACATCCGGCAGCCATGTACAAGCTCGGTTTATATTGCTTCCACTCCAGAATGGGGCTGCCGGATAATATTAATACGAAAAAGGCTGGGATCCAATGGCTTTCGCGTGCTGCTAAACAGGCAAACGAGCTTATATGTGCAGCTCCTTACGAATTGGGACAGATTTATTTCCACGGGTTCCTCGACATCATCATCCCGGATCGACAGTACGCGATGGAGCTGTACATCAAGGCCGCCTCACTGGGCCACATTAAATCTGCCGCGCTTTTGGGCAAGTTCTACGAACTGGGCGAGATCGTTCCACAGGACCCAGACCTCTCGATCCACTATTACAACGTTGCCGCCCAGGCTGGTGAAAGGGAGTCGATGCTCTCGCTGTGCGCGTGGTACCTTGTGGGCTCCGACAAGCTGGAGAAGGACGAGCACGAGGCCTTTGAGTGGGCTCTGAGAGCTGCCAACGCCAACTTGCCCAAAGCTCAATTTGCGGTAAGCCATTTCCTCGAACGGGGCATCGGGTGCGATCAGAATAGTGAAGTGTCAAAGTCGTGGCTCGAAAAGGCTGCCGCGAATGGTGATCCGAGGGCTTTGAAGAAGCTCAACTGCGAAGCTCCAACTTCTAAAAAGGGTGACAAGGACTGTGTCATTGTATAGGGCTCGGTTGTATGGCTACGTGAAGATTGTCAAGAAACATAGTGGGGCGTGTTTAGTTGTCTGACTATATATATATATAGAGAGAGATCAGACTCACACATTTCAGAGTTACTGCTGTAGTAGTCACCACCCAGGGCAAAAATAATATTATCATACAAAATCACAGTTCCGACTCAGGTAGAGGAGCCAAACGCAGATATGGCTTGATTACACGGAACTTGGGAAAAACCTTTTTAGCCTCCTCATTGGAGACAGACACATGCACGATAACGTCGTCTCCCGGGATCCAGTTAATCGGCGTCGCAATACGGTGCTTGTCACCAGCCTGCAGAGAGTCCAGCACTCTGATCACCTCGGCAGTGTTCCTTCCGGTCGAAGCTGGGTACGTCATTATGAGTCTGATGGTTTTCTTAGGGTCGATGATGAAAACCGACCGAATAGTAAGCTGTACGCCTTTGTCGTCCACGTTAGTGGCATCCTGGAAATCAATCATGTCGTACGCCAACGCCACTTCACGTTTTGGGTCGGAGACAATGGGGAACCTCAATCTCGAGCCGGTAACCTCGTCAATGTCTTTAATCCACGCCTTGTGCGACTCTGTGCCGTTTGCAGACAACCCAATCAATTTTGCGTTTCTCTTGGTAAACTCAGGTTCCAGCTTAGCAAACGCCCCCAGTTCTGTCGTGCAAACCGGGGTGAAATCGTCCGGGTGGGAAAAGAACACGGCCCAGCTGTCGCCGATGTAGTCGTAAAACGAAATTGGACCATTAGAAGTCTCGGCCTGGAAATTGGGGGCCTTGGAACCGAGTCTCAGTGTCGAGTCAGATGGCTTGGGAATGGACATGTTGCAGAATACAAAGTAATTCGAGGGATTACAATTTTAAATGCTCCGCCGATTTGCCAATATCACGTGACTGGTGAATTACCTGCCACAATTGTTCAAACCCCGAGATGCTTGGCACGTTTGTTAGCAAGAGTCTCTTATTGCCAGTGGTGTTTTGAAAGATGCCTCAATGGCGACAAGTGGAAGGTGGCTTATGTATGTCTGTGCATGCGGCTGCATTGAGGTGCAGGTTCCAAATCTCGACTAATCGGCTCGAGAAGACCGACGCAAGATCCGATTTGAATGATAGAAGTTCTGACATGCTCGTGTTCTTAGAGAAAATCATTGCCATTCTCCTTTTGTTTTCGTGAATGGCAGTTTTTAATAGTTGGAGAACCTCTTTCTATCAGAATGTTTGTAACCGCACCAAGGTGAGAAGCTGTATTGCTTGAGAAAACTAAACTTTCTCCCTCCTGACAACCTTGTCGATCTCACATGAGTTTAACAATATTCTTTCCGTGATGATCTGGCCTCGCGGGCCGAGTAGATCACTTTTTGCAAACTAAAGGTCAACTGACTATTGGTCGTTTCCCCCCCCCATTGGTGTGACGACCGCCTCACCAACTGCGCTGCGGTTCTTTGAGCTCCAAATGTCACAACATTTTCTAGAGGAGTCGAAAGGCTTCTGCATCGAATACAAAGGCGAAACTTCTTGGTTTTCACTTATTATACCTGGATCAACAATACTTCAAAATAATACGGTCTATAATTTATATGTACAATTCTCTAGTGAATGTGCCATTTCCAGAGCATTATTGGCAACCAGTGAATGTCCACCTTTCGTAACCGAATGAAAAAATGGCACTTGCAGGTTAGTTCTTACTGATCGATCCATCCCATGATAATAAATGTGGGAATGATCCTTTTTTTAAACCATTCGGATAACCAATCCAGTATTGACACCTTCCACAAACAGAAACGCCGAACAAGTCACTAGAGTTTCTATCTGTCTGGGCGATAGGCGCCCCCCGAGGTAAATCTGACTTTATGGACATGTTGATTGTATTTATACTACGATTATACGTCGTCATGGGTCCAATGCGAATCATTATTGGCTATCGAGTTGTGCATGATGCAAACAGTATGTACTATGCTCCTTACCCTGGTGTATAATTGTTCCCATCCGTGCACCGTTAATTAAACACGACAGTTGAATCACTCAATAACTATAATGTTCGCGCCATCATCACGTTCTCATCCACAGTTTTTAAGTCGGCAGTTGCTTCTCGCCACTCATGTGTTCTATACGCATCCCTTGTTTGACCCTCGGACTACATGTAGTCAAATGTCGAAATTTTTTGGCGACGTAGAATACCGGCTTTTTTTGGTCGCCATCGGTGGGACAGTTAGCAGCTTGTTCAAGCCACTGGCTTTCGTCCCTTGAACGCATGATCACCTGATGTTCTGCACTGCTTTGGCAAGTGAGGAAAGTTGACTTACATTTCTATGCAATGGCGGAACATACTATAAGGCCATTTTGGCTTTGCCTTGTTTTAATACCATATTCTGAGTCACGATAGAATAACATTCTTGGTGGTTCGACTGATTTTCCAAATGTTAAACCGAGCGATGATGTTGCTACTAAATAGTCAAGCACTTTGACGGTATTCTCTAACATCGTGTGGCCAATGGATGAATTTGGCAAGATATTGAGCTTGGCTGGACGCATCCGGACGCATGGTTGTGGTTCAGTTCCCATCGCGTTTTGTAGTCGTTTGATACGCCTTTTCCATTCCTTTGGCTCAATGTCGATTTCATGGCCTCTTCTGTCAGATAGAAATTCGGTTCCAGTGGAAGCCTCTCTTGGCCTTTAGCCGATAAAGTTTCTTGACTCCTTGAAGGTGCTTCTCTTCTTCACGGAAATCTCCATCACCTTTCCCGTTCTTGATATAACCCAAATCCAAGGAACTCTTGTTTGGTGATCTTGGGAAGCAACTTGGACTCGTCTCGCGGACATTCGCCGCCAACCTTTTTTGTGTCAAACCTTTGAGAGATCGATTCGAACATCTCTTGGAGTGTATTCGTACTAGCACTCAGCATCACCAGATCGTCTACAAATACGGCTATAATCACATCTCTCTTTTAGATTGATGGTGTAGCTGGCCTAAAACCTAATTCGAGAAGGAACAGAAAAAGCCTTGGCCCATAAAAGCCCGGCTTGTCTCAAACCATACAGAGCGGGGTTGAGCCCGATATGCTTTGCATTCTCCTCCAGTTGGATCCTCGATGCAAAGATGATCCAATTTGGCATTCAGAGACGACATTTTGATATCACATTGTAGCCGACGCAATCGATAATGAGCGGCAAACGCCATCAACATTCGCAGTAGTTCAAAGCGTAATGTGGGCGAATAGTGGATGTGTATGTTGCATCGTCTCTCTAGCACACATGTGTTCCTTGAAGAGTTCAGAATTCAAATCCACTTACATAGTACGCACCTCTTGCGAATCTCTGATGTGATCGTTACAGGGGTGCTGTCCCATGTTGCCACCTCTTTATGGTCTCCACTGATAAGCATCCCGTGATTGGAGAGCTTGTGCCGTCGTATTGGGAATTTTCACCATACTTTCAACTGGTGCAATTTCCTTTTTCCTTCAACGCCCTCACCGTCTCCATGATACGTACTTTCTTTGGTGTACCGACAAGTGTTGATCTTAGTTTTGGTGGAACGTCGCGTCCAGCTGCATCCCTAATGGGCAATTCCCCAGTTGTTGTCTGTGGTTCTTCTGGACATTCAACTATCGTCTCAGTTGTCTCTGATGGTGAGTCGACATTCTCGTTGTCGAAAGAGTCTCGGTGATCTTGATTTCCTTCATATCTGTTATCGGAAGCCGTGAAGTGTTCGTCCAAGCTTGTATTCGATAACACGTTTCTGCACTGGTCGTTGATTCTACTGGTTCGTCCTGGTGTTTATTCTGTACATTTTCCCGGATCTGTGAGTCTGCGACTCCGTTACTGTGCTTCGTGCCATGGTCAATTTCTACTCAATCTTCTGGTGTGTATCTTGTCCGCTTTTGCTGCCGAAGCACTTTCTTTCTGCTATCCTCCTTTGGAACTTTGGCGAGTTCTATAGTTCTGCTTCTTTTCCAGGAACACTGACATTGTTGTCTTCCTGCTTCATCACGTTTCTGTGGTCCCGTTTGTTGAGCGTATGATCTCTGCTCGACTCAATTTCCCATGCTTGAATTCTCTCGAAACTCGTCGTAATGTTGGTCTCGCTGTGTATAGTCACCCTCAGCATCAATCATATCAGTTTCATCTGAAGGAGTGAACTTGTCCATGAATATATGTGTTGCGTCAATTACCTTTTTGGTCTCTGGTATGAGACAGAGATATCCAAATGATAATGACGAAGGACCGAGATAGATGCCTTCCTTTCCCCGGATGTCGAATTTGCTCTTTTCATCTAATGTGAATAGACCTTTGTACCAAAGGTATGTAGGTTTTTCCATCTAGGATGAAATACTTGTAGGTATTCAAACGCACTACCAATGTCCGCATTGATAAGAATGTTTTTGTTGAACAATGTAAAGCGCGCAGCAAAAGGCCAAAAAATTCTGTCAAGTTTGGCAAAACTTAACAGACACCTTATATCAAGGTTCTATTATAGCGTTCTGTAGTTCCATTCTGCACAGGACTCTGTGCTGTAGAAAACCTTTGTGAGATGCCATTGACTCTACAAAATGTAGTCATAGCCTCATTCAGGTACTCGGTTCCGCCGCTATAGAGCATCTTTACTTTGTATCCAAGCTGGCTCTTAACATAAGCAACATAATCGCGGAACCTTTCCACAACTTGACCTTTGTTTTCCAGGAACACATTACCATATTTTGTGTAATCATCTCTGAAGGCGTGAATTTACCGTTCGGATAGCCCAGGTATTCGTTGTATGCCTGGAACGTCACCATGTACCATGAAAATGGTCCTTACCTGTAGTTCTTGTAAAGCTGTATAGCGGCTGATTGGGTGGCCTTTGCACATTTGCTTGCGATGCACGTCTGCTCTGGTTCATTTATCAGTCCGGCTTAGATAGTCATTAAGTAAACGGGTTGGAATGACATTTGAACAATACTGGCATTCCATTCTGAAACGTGATTGGAATACGATTTTTGTTTCGGTCTCCAAAGTATCCCTGCTCGAGGTTTCAATGGCTTCTTCCATCAAGCTGTGACCAGAGATCAGCGTTTACGGGACGTAGAGGGCCGGAAGATGGATTATTCGTGATCCAATTCTGTACCATAACCACTGATGGTCAGTCTCGATTTTCTAGTCCCACGTACTCTGTTGCATCTCTTTCATCGCGGGTTGACCGGAAATCAAATAATGAACGTCGGCCAAAATTATGTTTCGTCTGCGCCTTTGGGTCAGCAGCCTCAAAGCTGCTGAAAGGACAACATGGAGGTTGGCTCCGAGGGTTTTTTCACCCTTTCCTCCATTTCCTTTGTTGGTTTTCCGTGACTGAGAACTCCTTTTGTAGCCACTACTCCCTTTGTTGTGCGGACGACTCCCGCATTCGCTTTTCCTGTGGCCAATTTTGTGGCACCGAAAACACCTGTCTCTAAATCCAACGTGGTTAAGCTCAAGCTCCTGTGGCTGAGCGGCGATCTGAACAGCATTGTAGCATTGAATACCAAGTGCTTCGTCGAGAAGGATATCATACCTGGTTTCTTCTAGATTTTGAGCAACATGGCCTAGAGGGCCTTTACGGCTTTGAAGTACGTATTTTTTGAACAAGCCTCGGGAATGGACAGTCCATGTTTGCCCAACTTGTTCTTAATTCTCTTCATTGTGGCCAAAAACTGATCAAAGAGTACTTTCCCATCGTACGAGGTTGTAATGAGATCATTCAGCAGCTTTGGAATGTAACCTTGGCAGCCGAATCAACATAAACCTCTAATGGGCAAAACATGACGACAACATATGAGTGACCACATCTCGGTGAATGGATCAATGTCGGCGTCAACTTCCCCATTCAACACATACCCCAACTTGCGGGATCTGACCTTCGTTAAGCCACTGAACCAGAGATCGGAGTTATCAGGCTCTTGTAAAACACCAATCCTTTTCGAACAGTTGGTACTGTGACCGAATGATCGAAAGCGGCGCTACCATCTCTGTTTTGGTGATAGGCTCTCCCCTGAGGTAAAGCTGACATGTTGTTAATTGTAATTGGCTGTTTTCTATATGGGAATAAAACCATGAATATGATTGGCCATGGGTCCAATGCAAATCGTTATTGGCTATCGAGTTGTGCATGATGGTATGCATGTACTATGCTCCTTGCATCCAACAGGTCCGGATTGTGGTTTTTGGAAAACGCTCCAGTATGGCAAACTACTATCCATATAACAGATGGGTGCATGCGTAGAGTATATTGAATGTGAGTTACCCTAGATCTACTTTCAAACAAATGTAAAGAGAATTTTTCGGCCCTATATTGGGGTAAGTGTTGATGCTTTTACTCATACGTTCCAGGCCAAACCTCTTGTGGTAATTACTCCCCAAATGCATAGGCATGATTCGAATTAAAGGTCATAAAGGGGAGTTTCCTTCCTTTAAATTAATTGACTGTTTATGTAGAAAGTGGCCTCGTCCATAATATTGTCCACCATTCTCAGTAAGCATACGATCAATTTCCATATTCACTGGATATTTCCATCTTCTTTATTTTCCACATGAAGACCAAGCGACATTCTAATTGTCTTCATTGTACTCGAACTCACGCGGAGTAATACAACATGGACGTTGCATGGAGTATGTCCGAGCGTCACAGAATCAGAACCAATGAACAAGATCAACTACAAGCAAAAGTCTACAAAGTGAGCTTGTACAACCTGTTTCTTCATTAAACACAGTCCTAATGCAATAAATATTTTCAAAATCGTTAAGCCATTCTTGACCACAACAAACGAGACCAGTCGCCTACTGGTTCTCTGGACGAAGCTTTCTAACTTCCTTTCCAACCTTCCAGATCTCCATGTTTCTGATAACCTCCAATTCCTCCTCGAGCTTGACTCTGTAGTCAGCGGCACCGTTAAAGTCCAAGGATCTCTTGGTCTCGGTACCGTTCCTAACAGACTCGTACAAGTCGTTGAAAACTGGTTTCAAAGCCTTCTTGAACACTGGGTACCAGTCGAGAGCACCACGTCTGGCAGTGGTAGAGCAGGCATCGTACATGTAGTCCATACCGTACTTACCAATGAGAGGGTAAAGAGACTGGGTAGCCTCTTCAACGGTCTCGTTAAAAGCCTCAGATGGGGAATGGCCGTTCTCTCTGAGAACCTCGTATTGCGCCAAGAACATCCCGTGGATACCACCCATCAGACAACCACGCTCACCGTACAAGTCAGAGTTGACCTCTTTTTGGAAAGTGGTTTGGTAGACGTAACCAGATCCAACGGCAACAGCCATGGCGATAGCCTTCTCCTCGGCCTTACCGGTGACATCGTTCCAGACGGCGTAAGACGAGTTGATACCGCGGCCCTCTTTGAAAAGAGATCTGACGGTTCTACCGGATCCCTTTGGAGCAGCCAGAATAACGTCAATGTTCTTTGGAGGAGCAACGTGAGTCAACTCCTTGAACACTGGGGAGAAACCATGGGAAAAGTACAAAGTCTTACCCTCGGTCAAGAGAGGAGCCACTTGTGGCCAAGTCTCGGACTGGGCAGCATCAGACAAGAGGTTCATGATGATAGTTCCCTTGTTGATCGCCTCAGTGACATCAAACAGGTTCTCACCTGGGACCCATCCGTCCTCAATAGCAGCCTTCCAAGAAGCACCGTTCTTTCTAACACCAATGATAACGTTCAAACCATTGTCACGCAGGTTAAGCCCTTGACCGTAACCCTGGGAACCGTAACCAATCAACGCAAGGGTGTCGTTCTTGAAGTACTCGAGCAACTTTTCTCTCGGCCAGTCGGCACGTTCATACACAATCTCGTCGGTACCACCGAAGTTGATGGTCTTGACACCACGGATGGCGGGAGCGACCGTGGCTTTTCTGGCGATGGTTGGTCTAGCAGCAACAGAAAGGGCACGTTTGGCTGGGGCAGCAGCTGCACGAGCACCGGCAATGCGGGCGAGACGGATAGAGGCGTTTCTGATGGACATCAGGTTTGGAGGGAAAATTCGAGGGTGAAAAATTCTGCTTTATATACCCTGGCCGTGCTGAAAATTACTCTCTGCGAATGACTCATACCGGGAGTTCGACCCTGGATCTGTATGAGTCATCGACGTGCCATTTCTGCCTCTCAGTGAATACAATACTCAATTCTGTATACTTGCAGTGTCCTGCATTAATTTTCAGATGTGGTGATCTGAACAATCTCGTTGGTCATGTAGTACGTGATTTCCAAACCCGAACAGTGGTTAAGAAAAACTTTGTTCAGCTTCGTAATGGAAATGTCACATCCTTTTTCGCCTACAGAGATGGATATTCTGCTGTCGAGCACTTTCTCAATGACGGCAGGTTGAAATTTTTCAAGACAATTCTTGTCGATGCATTGGATCCAACCGTTGGACGCGTGAATGCAGGAGGAAAGGGCTACCGGTTTCCGTTACTCTGATTAAGAAGGCCATTTCCGTGCATGAGGAGACTCATTTTTCATGACCTTTGTGCATCCTTGTAGGAGTAGTTCGTGTACAAGGGAATCAAAAGACTCCAATTACATCTTCAGGTGGAAGGAACACCTTATTTATCCGAAAAACTATCGCCAACGGGAGAGCGAACTACGCACTCCCAGTTCCTCGCATCGTTGACAGTTATTACGCCTCGCTTCACCTCGCTCGGGATTGCCGAGAACATTGTCCCCGTTTACTGATCCTAGACTTTGCCGTCTTGTCATGGAAGGATGGAAGTTGAATAGATTGAAATCGCTTTTCTGATGTCGTGGCTTCTTTTTCGAAAGAAACCAGAGGGACGAGAAAGAACACTTTTCAGTCGTTTTCTAGTCGGAATTAGGTGGCTGTCCATTCGGCTACAGAATTTTTGAAGCGGGTTGAAGACATTATCTAATCATGAACCGCGATGAGACGTTTGTCAGTTGATAACTGATTCCAATTGTCAGAGAACAACTGGACTGTGACTTGGATAGTGTTTTGTAAAACCAACGTGATAAAGCTTTGCGAGGAACAACTGGTGACAATAGACATAACAAGAAGGTGCTTGGAAAACGATTCTGCTAGTTGCTGTTGTTAGACATTTCCCCGAGAGCAGAACTGGTTAGCTGTCTAATCGACACATTGCCATACACTGAAAGCGTTTGACTTATGCACAAGGACAACTCATGATACACCAGATTATGGATGGCACGAATTTCATTTCTATATACCGGTTGCCAAATCCCTTTTCAAGTTGATGAATCGGGGGTACTGCGAATGGGAAGGAATAACCTACAGCGAGACATATATCGATAAAATATCATTCGTATACCTGAGCAGATTTACACCTCTCCAATCTTTTGACAGAATCAGCCCTGGAAAGCAACAAAACCATATACCTGTTGCTTTAAATGGGTCGAGTTTTGCGTAGGCTCAGACGCTCGCCCAAGACTAGAAATTTCCGATCTAGGCCTTGGCAGAAAAACTAGCCCTCTTCTGCTCTTCTCGATGTGTAGTAAAATGTTCTAGCATAGCTAATATACCTGACTACGGTTTGACGGTTCCAGAAATACCTTGCACTGCTTTAATTTTCACGTAAAGCCAAGCAGTATAATGATACACCTTTCTTTGGGTCTTGAGTTTAGGAGTATGCCGGCTGGTCCGAAATTATAGTAGCACTACTGTCTTCACGCTTCAGGCTTGGATTCAGAGACATGTTCGGAAGGATCAGAAGCATTTCCAAATTGTCAATCATGTGCAAAGCGGTCTTTTTTATGTAACCATTCAATGTCAGAATCTCCGATTCACAAATGTGAGTGGCTGAACGCGCTACATTAAACCATTGCCAACAGTATTCAACTCATAAGTATAAACCACCCTAATATTACATGCCCCTCATTTCCTTTACATGCTCCACTTTGACAAACATCCTAACGTTAGTCTCACGCTAATCAACTACTTGCCTCACTGTTGAAAGATCCTCCGCATTCAGAGAATCCTTGACTTTGTCCAGCTTCGGAAGTTGCTCCGCGATCGCAGCCTTGTCAGCTTTGGAAAACCCGTATTTCGCCTGCGCAAGATGCACTATCAGGTTCAGCACCTTGTCGATACAGGTGAGGTTTGAGTGTGGGTGTTCTGGATCCAAGAGCGACACAATCGGTTCAACAACATCGTGGTCCGCTATGGTTTTTTGAGTCTTTTCATCGATGCCGTTTGACAAGATGGCAGATAATAGAGAAAGTGCTCTCAAATACACCTTTGGAGAGCCATTCTTTGAACACAAAACGTTACGCACAACGAGCCAACCTTGTTCATTCTCGCACAGTGCATCACAGGCAGGCTTATTGTTCCGCACAAGGGATGAGAGAGCAGATATCGCTTTCAAACTCACCTCTGGAGTATCGTTGCACCTCTCAATCAGAAAACTGACCGACTTGGGCTGTTTGAAATAAGTCTCCTGCGCTTTCGGGTTGTTCTGCACAGCACAACCAACGATAGAGCAAGCCCACATCCTCAAAACCGGTTCGGCATGTTGTAAAAGAGCGATAATTTCAGGCCACATCTTCATATTCTCGATATTATTCGCATTGTCGAGATTCTCAATCAGCATTTCGAAATTCTCACACGCAACTTCCCTGTTATCCAGTGTAGCTTCCTCGTTAACCATGCAGGAAAGATTCTGCTTCATAAGAGTTGGCTCGTCGGGTCCACCACCCCCAAAAAGTTGTGCCAAAAGCTCAGGATCTGGTGCCCCCGCTTTTTTCTTGCTCTCCTCATCCCCGTGAGTTTGAGTAACCGACCAATGAAGTAGTTTGTCCATATTGAAGAACCAAAACCCACGATATATATATAACGATATATATCGCAAGGTCTGGAACATTCTGGAACGTCGTGCACCCACCACCAAAATGGATGCCATAGCGGACAGAGGCATACTTTCTGGACAGGCCCAACTTTCATATGACGAGGCTCCCTCGCTACTCACATTTATCATAGATGCAAACCCGTCACAATGGTGTAAGTTGCGAGAAAAAATCCGTATCGAGGAAGTGGTCAAATCCATCATGGTGGCCATAAATGCTCATCTCTCCATGAACTCCAACAACAGGGTAGCCATCTTATCTGCCAACTCTCCCAACTGTGGTTCGCAGTTCCTGTATCCTTCTTCATCCACCAAGTCATCGAGTGCGCTTCCCTCGGCAATGTACCGTCAGTTCAAAGTGGTAGATGAGTCTCTGGTGAATAAATTGCATTCGCTTTTGTCTGCCGAGCCTGCAGAGAAATTGCTGGGAACCTTATCTGGTTCGCTCTCTATGGCGTTGGCATACATGAGCAAAATGTCCACTGAAGCGGCAGAAAATGACGGTACTCCATTGAGGTCCCGAATAGTGGTTATTAGCGTCTCAGATGACTCTTCTCTGCACTACATTTCCATGATGAATTGCATCTTTGCAGCCCAAAAGATGAAAACACCGATAGACGTGTGTAAGCTGGATTCCAACTCCATTTTCTTGCAGCAGGCGGCAGATTCCACAGGTGGAACGTATTTATCGGTGAAAAACCCACAGGGCTTGATCCAGTACCTCACTAGTGCGCTCTTTGTTGATCCCAATATCCGCAGTTATGTAGTTTTGCCGACAACTTCCCACGTTGACTTCAGAGCGTCTTGCTTTATCACGGGGAAAATTATCGACACTGGGTATGTCTGTTCGGTGTGCCTGTGTATTCTGAGCTTGATCCCGAAAGACGCAAAATGTCCCACCTGCCACTCAGAGTTTGATAAAACCGTGCTAGCAAAGCTATTGAAAAAGCCACCGATACTGAAGAAGAAGGATGCATCATCTTGATGCCGTCCACTAATTCTTCACTCCATAGATCGGTATACTGGATCGACTTTGATGTTGTCCCAATTTTGCTTGTCGATAAGTCGTCAGCACCTCGGCACGTAAAGTTAAATTGTCATTCCATTTGTCTATGACGACAACACATTGGGGTCCTTCATTTTTAAAGGAGTTTTCCCATCAGCGTTAGCTCTCTTCTTTTGCATGTTTTCTTGATCCTCCCAACTGCGTTTCTTCTGGTTCGGAATCTCCGGTTTCTCCATTTTACTTAGAGGAGGCATGCTTTCAGCTTTCTGTAAATGCATTCCCCTAATAATATGCTGCAGGTTTTCAACCTCTCCAACGGTCTTTCTCTCAAACGCAGTTCTCATCTGTTCCCGCTTTTCGAAATAATGCGTCAGTATCGAATCATCCAGGGCGTCTCTCACTTTGTTAATGTCTCTGCTGGTTGCAGGGAAGGTTCGATCGAAATCGCTGAGACTTGTATGAAGCTTTTGAGGTTGCACGTTCGTCAAAGCTTTATCTGCGCAAAGAGACGTCTTGCCGAGACCGTCTAAAGTCTGGGTAACAATGTCGCCGAACGAATGGAAACTATGTTCGGATTCCTCATTAAAGGAATCAATCCCGGATAAAACATCCTCTACTGATAAATGTGATGCTTTTTCTTTCAGATGTTGCTCAAATTCACTTCTCCCGGACGTGAAATGATCTAAAAGAGCACTTTGTGTTTTAGAAATCCCTTCAACATCTGTGTGGCATCCCTCTACAAAACTGTCATTTCTCTTTGATTGCAGTTCTAGTTCTCTGTTAGTAGAACAAGCAAATTCTCTTAACCGAGCTTGGTGGGCCGTTGTTTTCTCATCGACGAGCTTCTTTATCTGCTTCAAAAATTCTGCTTCTTCTTTTTCAGATTCCATTCGAAATGCGGTGACCTTCTCGTTGAGGCTGGTGGGAAGTGTCCCGCTCTCACTTCCCCATTGTGAAATACGTTGTTGTAAACCAGCAACTTCATCTCGCTGTTTTTCCAATGTCCCAGCAAATACTGAAATCATCGTTTTCACTTCCCGGTCTAAAGTTCCGAGGAATGTCTGGACTTCAGCACCAAATAGTTTTACATCATTCTGGATCCCAAGACAACCTCGCTTCACGTCCGAACGAAGTTCCGAAAGGGTGGTCAAGATGTCACGGGTTCTCGATTCATCAATGCCGCTTTTCAATTCGCAGATATCACGTTCAGCCGTCTCTAATGTTTGCAATACGTTTTCCTTGATATCAGTAAAAGATTTCCCATTTTTAGTAATGTCAGACACTACCCTGGTGAGCTGATCTTTTCGCTCTTCCAACATCTCTGAAAAGGAATTTTCAAGGGCAGCACATAGTGACACATCCACGTGCTCCAAATTACGAAACTGGGGCTTGAGCGCAGAATCAATGATGGACAGCAGCTCATGGCGAGTCTTTTCGGTTTTAAGCCGGTTCTCCTCGGATAGCTGAGTTTGTCTCTGAGCAAAAGCGTATAATTCTTCCTTTGCAGTAACTGTCTCATCCAAGAGTTGGTCTAATTGTCTCCACACCACTTCAAACTGTTTCACCATACTGATTTGTTCCTCTTTCAAAGCCCTCTCCTTGACAAGTTGATCCTCAGTCTGTTGCAGTGTCTGATTTACCGATTCAATCTCACGGCGAAGGAGATGGTTATTTGACTTTTCGTGTTCTATGTGTTCATCTTTCTCAGTGAGAAGTTTTACATTTGCTTCAAATTCTGCTCTGAGGTTCATGATTTTCTCCTCCAGAACAACAATCTTTGCGGCATAATCGGCCACCAAGATTTTGCGAGACTCGCTCTGATCAACAAGCAGCTTGTAATTCTCCTCTGTGACGTATATGCCGTTTTTTAGTCTGGAGGCGTTCAAATCCTTTCGCAGCCTTTCAATTTCCTCGATATACTCCGCTATGAGCTCCTTTTTCGACAAACTCTGATTGATTTGTGGCTTGTTCTTGATGTTTTTCGCCCTGCTGGCGTACTCCAACGTGGACATCGTCTCCTCCAATGAAACTTTAGCCGGTGATATGGTGGCTATGATACACGTCTTTGTCTTCCCACCCAAGGAGTCTTGCAGCAATCGTGTAAGCTTGGACTCTCTGTACGGGATATGGGAAGAATGTTCCACTAAAGCATTGATGACTCGTCCGAGTGTTAAAAGCGATTGGTTTATAATACCAGCTTCTCGCGCACGCTTATTCTCTGCACCGGACCGGTTGATATTCTCCGAACCGGCAAGATCAACGAGATTTAGCTTGCCCACTTTCACGTGCTCCTCTCCATTCGCATCAATCTCTTTTATGTGCGTTGTTATGGTGAAAACAGTATGAGACCTCGATGATAGATCGTTACATTTCGTTGCAGCAACTTGCCTTTTAAAAGAACCAGCAGCAAGCACTTGCAACGCTTCATAAGCACTTCTGACGAATATTTCCTGCATTCCTTGTACCAGAATCGATTTCTTGCCTGGGTCATCGTATATGCGCACTTTACGCTCCGCATCCTCGCACAACAGGTCCCTCAATTCTTCGTTGTAAAGCTCGATAAAAGATATCTTTACAGAATAGTCTGGCACATCTTTAAGATGACGGAAAAGAGCGTCGGCAACACGGGGGATAATACCTGCCCCTTCACTGGGTTTCCCCGTCTCATTTTGAGGAATTTCACCGCTCATGGTGAATGTTTTGCCCGTCCCAGTTTGGCCATAGGCAAATATAGTACAATTATAACCTAGGAGCATTTCCTTTAGAACATTTTGTGCCACACCTTCAAATACAACTTCCTGATCACTTTCTGACCCGAAGACACGATCAAATGTATAAGTTTTATTTACTGAACCCATAGCGCCAGTATGAAGAGTCACCTCCTTCCCCTTATGACCTCGTGTAGAGACAACCACACCACTGTTTTCCTCAATCTCCCTCTCACTGCGACCTCTACATCTCACGTAGACGCTGATATTGGATTCTTTGGAGCGACTCATGTTTTGGTAAACAACGCGTGAAAGCCAAAGGTGCACGGGTGGACCTCATCTCATACCTCTTTTTTTGGAGGAGATTAGATGATTTAAATGATGAGATTTTTCGTTAGCAGAAGGGTAATATCAATAACAGAAACAAATAACCAAGATAAGATCCCTCTCCTAGGATGCATAGATATTGCGTTCTAGCAAGATCTGATCTTTTCTGTTGCATTAGGAATATCCATTCTCAGACACAAACCAGAGTATCTAGATTTACAAAGTGGCAAGAAACTTTA
>PPLB01006993.1:9528-25065 GCA_003706365.1 Citeromyces siamensis
CTTTTTTTTTTTTTTTTTTTCCTTTCCTTCCTATTGAATGGATCCAAAACTACGAAAGATCCACAAAAGACGATATGAGGAATCGGCAAAAGTGGTCCAACAGCTAAAGCCAAAGTTCAGGCACAGTAAGTATGCGTCTAAGCCGGCCGTGGCAGCGTACACCCGCAGGAAGGTGGATTTTGTGCTTCCTCAGATATCGCAGATGAGCCTACTGAAGCAAGTTCTCCAGCAGATGCAATGTGAATTTACAGTGGCCGAGTACAACTTGATCAACGTGTCATCTGCTCTGAGACGGATGCTGGATGTTCCAGCAGATGACGAATGCGATCCCATCAACCTGATGGCACACGAGCCATTGCGGCTCCACATGATGCTCAACATGACGCAGGGTGATTTCCAATTCAAAGATATGAGCCTCGAGGCACACATGTTTGACCTGCCCACGATGCTGTGGAAGTACGACCAACCAGCGGGGCTGTCGGAGTATGTACAGGATAAAGAGGAAGAGATTCGAGTTTTCGATGGACTGCATCCGAAAGACTTTATGTGTGAGCGGGAGTTTACGCACAAACTTATTCTCGACAACAAGGGCAGCGTGCTCTAGTGGCGGTTTCGTCTCAGCCACTCCCATATCGGTTTTGTGGGCTCGATCCCCTGGTGGACACTTGGCACTATGTAATGTGCAAAGACGAAAAGGTGGCCCACAACGAGCCCGCATAGGTCTGTTTTCCAGTCAAAATGCGCCGCCTCATCCACCAGCCCTATATTGCTCCCGAGAGCGGTGACACCGCCGCCAATCAACCTGTTGAACAATATCTGTGCAAAGGGCAAGTAGCATGCTCTAAAAGTGATTATCCCGGGGATTCCGACGCGCATCTCGCTGTGCTGAGTACACCAGATGTATAACAGAGCGTCGTTGAAATGAGTGCTCAAAATGTATATGTTCCCAGCCAGTGAGGCGTAGACCAAGAGTGCAGTAGAAACCAGGAAAACACACCATGCGTAATCCCTTCTCCTGCCAAAAGTCTGTTCCAAAGAACGAGAATGTTTGCCAACCATCATGAGAGTCACCACGAGGTTGACCGATAGCGGCCCGAAGTAGAGGAAGGTGGTGAGCGCTCGATAGTACTGATGATGTTTAAACGTGGAATCGACAGAGAAGAAACAGTCAGTCTGTGAAATTAACCCGGCAGACTGCATTATCGACACGATCAGCATCCCGGCGATCAAGCAGCGGGTCACGGGCGGCACTTCAAGCATCCATTCTAAAGGGTTATTATCCATTAACAACGTTAGCTGTGGGTGTAAGGATCTGCCACGATGGATTTGGAGCAGCTCACACGGTCTGTGAAGCGCGGAAGCTCGTGGAACGAGCGGTCCGAGACGCTTTTGAGGGGCCCTTATAATTATCTTGTGCAAAACAAAGGCAAGGAGCTTCGAAAGACGATGGTTCAATGCTTCAATCAGCTGCTGTGCGTGTCTCAAGAGAAGATTACCGTTATCGAGCAGGTGATCGACATCCTACACAGCTCGTCACTGATGGTGGATGATATTGAGGACAACGCGGTGCTACGTAGGGGGAAACCGGCTTGCCACACGGTGTTCGGCGTGCCATTTACCATTAACAGTGCAAACTACATGTACTTTATGGCTCTCTCGCTCGTGGGGAAGCTCTCTCCCGGGTCAATCGAGATATTTACCGAGGAGATGATCAACCTTCACAGGGGCCAGGGCCTCGAGCTCTATTGGAGGGACCAGCTGCAAATACCGACGGAAAACGAGTACATCGACATGGTGATAGGCAAGACGGGCGGGCTTTTCCGGCTCGCCATTCGACTGATGAGCAACGAGAGCGACGAGAAAACCGACCTGATCCCGCTGGCAAACCTGATTGGCATTATATACCAGATCAGAGACGACTACATGAACCTTTCCTCCGATACGTACAAGAGTAACAAGGGTTTCTGCGAGGATATTTCCGAGGGAAAATTTTCCTTCCCTATAATTCATTCGATCAGGTGCAACCTCGAGAACCAGGAACTACTCAATATCCTCAAGCAAAAGACCCAGGACGTGGCGTTGAAAAAATATGCAGTGGAGATCATGGAGCGCACAGAATCGTTCGAATATTGTAAAACGATCCTTAACCTTCTGCATCGTGAGGCGAGCGAGTCCATCGACCGGCTGCCCAGTCGTGCGACTGCAGAGTCCCTGAGGAGGATTATGAGCGATCTGGAAATTTAGTTTGGCATGCAGCGAGCCTTCTCACAAAACATTCTCCTATGCCTAAAAGTTTACGAACCCCTTACGGCTTGTCTGCAATAGGTTGGATTTAGTCACAGCATCATCAAACGAATGATAAAGAAATTGTCTCACAACAGGCAGCTGTTGTACACCATGCCCGCCCAATGATTTTTAATATCGGCATAGGAACTCTCGTGTGTTCTCCTTTACCAAGGTGCTCACAATGTTTTTGCGAGAGCTTCTCCACACTATAATGAGTGATATAGTTTCAATATGGAACTGATTGATGTTCATTCAAAAAGTCATACGAGGGCTCTAAGCCCTTTAAGAAACATCTTTCGAAAAACAGGTGCACCTTCTTTATCCGAGCTGTATTCTTTCCCAGAGATGTATCCGCGAGTCATAAGAATGGTTTCGGAAAATTATTTTATCATCGACAGGAAGTTTTTACCGAAATCATCCACTGATTGGGTATGACTTCTACGACTGCTAACTTGGTTTGACCGTTATGCGAAATCTCTCAGCGCTTTCAAATCGCATTCCGGTGGACTCGAACTCATAACGATATATATCATCGTTTTATTTTTCTCTTTACGAGTATCGATTCATCTAATTAGATTAACTGATAACTATTACCTCTCCAATCACGTTATAAGTAAAACCCTGTGAGAACATGGCCACATTCCATGTGTGGTTCAATGTTTTCCTTCAACTTGTCGCTCTAAATCCCGCCTGCACTCCCGCAGGTGACAGGAGCACGTCAATTTCACATATGAATTCCCCAAGGCTGTTCAGTGAAATGGGAACATTGAGGAAGTCGCCCTGTCAATCTCGCAAAATCAAAAGAGTGTTCAACTTCCACGCGTATTGCTAACCACAGCTCGGAAGCTGTCTGTCAAAGCTGACATCGGACACTCGTATCGTAGAGTTGCAATATTGCCGTGTGACTCCTTCCTCCAAAACATTTACACTTCACTTCGGAAGGCATCCATGCAGATGAGCTAGTGGTCAATACTCTTGGAACGGCGGAAGTAGTACTTCTGATTTTATAGAGGCCAGCCTCATCACATACACACCGACAACACCTGCACCTTCTAATCACTGCATCCATCCATCTCTATGTCATCGCTTATCATGTCAAAGTGGCTAGGTACCAGTACCCTGTTCTTATCACACGACGAGTAATACGACCCGTACCCGCTCTCCAACACAATGGATGAGCTTCTCCTCAGAGGCGAAGGCGGCGTGCTAAACGGGTCGGCATCACCGATATCTGACTCGGCATCAGAAAATACAACTTGGTGCGATGTATACAGATCCACGTCATCGCCATAATTGTAAAAATCACAGTCCTCGTCAATCACGTGGTCGCCCACACCGTCGCCATCCCAGCTCTCACTCACAGCCTCATCGCCATCATCATCCAACTCCACTATCTGCGATGAAACGTACCTGTGTTTCTTCTTGGGAGTGGACTGATTGGCAAACATCCACTCGTGCGTGATCCTCCATAAAAGCCAGTATGGGTTGTAATATTTGATCAAAGGCCAATAACTCTCTCCCCTCTTTGCCAGAAGTCGCTCGTACGAGTGTTTCTTCCGACCTGTGAACAAATCGGTCAAAAGAGGCTTCACCACCACTTCCGGTATCTCCATTTCGTCCTCAAGAAAATCATCTACATTCGGGATGAACACTGTGTCCTTAGAGGTGGTATCCATGTAGTCCGAATCGCCTCTCACGACTTTGGGTGCTTCCGGATCGAGCGAGAGCATTTGAAAATTGTCGATTAACCGCCTCTTGATCCCATGAGACGAAGCCGCATCCCCATGCATCAACCTCTTTCTACTTGCCATTCGCCGTTCCTCATGAAACATCATTTCGCAGCGGGTGGTGCCAATCGATGATATACGAAAATGCTTTTTTTCTAGATTGTTCTAGAAAGTCGTGTGAGACTCAATGACGCGTGTCCTGCCCCGTGGAAAGAAGCCAATACGATGATCTCAGAGATTTTAATTGTTCCAACTAAATGACAGGACCGAGGGCGTTTTCGTATGCTGCGTGAGTCGCTAACTATATTCGGCAGAACGTTTTACACCAACGAGGTTTTCTCTGAATTGCGGTCGTACATTTCTCAGACAACTAGGAATGGACAACTTTTACATTCCCAAATTCCGATCCCATATCAAGACCCACCAACAGAACTCTTCATTTAATCTCGTCTGACACGCATTCTCAGCGTCGATGGGGACTCGGTGACGACTCGGTGACGAAGGAAACCCGCACACCATGCAGCCTCATGCAGCCTTATTATGTGCCTGCGGCTCGCAATTACATTTCCCAATATGGAAAAACAAAAATACATCAAAGCCAACTATGGAATCAGACACTGCGAGTAGTTTTTACGGCGATGACGAAGCCAAGTCTTTAAATCTTGTGTCGAGAAACTCACTGAGGCACTCCTCTGCTGGTAACGGCCCTATGGGTCAGGAAAACCTGGAGTCTAGTGACAGCTCAAGTTCTCCCCGTCGCCGTGAACTTTACAGAAGCATTCTTGGCAGTTCTGATGAAGAAGTTGGAGAACTGAGAAGGCAGAAAGAAGCAAATTATTCGCCTTCTGATATCAGCGTATTGAAGGCGTTTCATATGCCAAGAAACAGAAATTCGGGCATGTCACAGTACTCTGGGGTTGTGCAAGAAGTGGAGCCGATAAAGGTTGTCAGTGACACAAGGCAAAATGGACCTGGCTTTTTGAACGAGGTGAAAACCTTGGATTCGTCTTCTGTGAGGAGAACGTTCGAGCAGAGGGTGAAGTCTCACAAATCAGACGACTTGACCTCCATTGCATCCTCTGGGATAGGGAAGCTACATACGGTGAGGCATAATAGCGAAGAAGGACCTTCAAGGACCATGAATACTCAGTTTGACATTACAATTCCGGCAAGATCTCCGCTAAGACCGATATCGGCGATGATATCATCGCTGCCCTCGGGACGGCCTCTTCCACCCTTGCCAAAAGAAGAGACTAAACGGTTTACTTTTCCGGGTGCGCTGACTCTGGACGAGAAATTTGCCGAACTTGAGCTGGCTTTCAAAAATGTAGAGATGAGCGAAGGCGAGTCGCAGCAGGTGAGCCGTGTAGAGAATGAGAATCATATACAGGAGGAAAAAGAGGAGGGTAAAAAGGAAGGTATGGAGGACGAAGTGGAGGAAAAAGTGGAGGAAGAAACAGAGAAGGACAAAATAAATGAGCAAATAGACAGAGAAACATTCACTCCACCACACCCACTCAACCCAGACTCATCTCCCAAAGTCAAGCCGGTCAACCACCATCAAACACCTACGGCCTCCTCCATCACAACGTTCCACACAGCCGAAGCGACCCATTCTAGTGGAAACTCTGAATTTTCTGGAAGTGAACAACCGGATGACAACGATGACGATTACGAGGACATAGAAGTGGAACCTGTCAAGACCACCAAGAGAAAGAAAAAGCTCTCGTCTCTGTCGTCCACGAGAAAGTCCCCTTTCAACTTGAGAACACTGGCAAAATTCCTCGACGCCACTGAAGGAATGGTGATCGGACAGGAATTTGAAGGACTCGGTATTCCGCAACAAGAGAGAAGGCTCGTGGAGAAAGTGGTGGATTCGTTGAGTAGATTAAGCTCGAGAATGATACTCGAGCCGGAGACGGAAGAAGAGGGAATAAAGAGACTGGAAAAGGCCTTGAGGGCTTTGGATGGATTCAACTAATTGCATTGAGTATACGTCCGATTATTGTCATCTAGAAGAATGATTCTAAGTGTAATTTCTTTTGTTATCGATCCAAAAATGATCTCCAAAATACTACTTGGGAATGCCCCAGTGAGAAGGATCACGGTCCGCATCTGATTTTCCCAACAAACACGAAGCCGGTTGCACATAGAAGAGCCTCTTTTCACTTGCTTATCGGCTTGCTTGTCATTTCCTACTACCTAAATTCGTTCAATGTGTTGTCCGGTACAGAAGGAAAAAATGGTCTCCACTTTAGGAAAATTTTTGCTTGATTGTCGCTGATGAAATACCATTTTTAGTGTCGAAGTATGCACAATCAGTGGACGCATTCGAGACGGCGCAAAGCCATCTGGTGATGATGGTCATCACGCCACTCATTCATTGTTGGCATTGGATCTATTTTTAGTACACTCGGTGTATAAATAGGAGCTACTTACGTACACTGGATTTGGGAGGATGATGGAGCATCAATATGGTGCGAATTCTGTGGAGAAAACCTTCAGCTTTGACTCGCTAAAGGAGCTTAGTCCTGGAAAGGAAAGAAGATTACGAAACCTGGTACGAGAATATCGAGAACCTTTTCGAGCAGCTTGGGTTAGATTGTGTGCTCAGAGGAGCAAAGGGTGAGGAGTATCTACGGAAAAGAACAAGGCTGTTAACCACCCTATTGCAATCAGCTCGGCATACAGAGCACACTACAGCACAAGTAGGACTGAAGTGAATAGGAAAACCACGTACGGCTTTTCAGATAGAGCGCGACGTCCAGGCTCTCATCTCTAACGGACAGACTGAACCGGAGAAAATGTACTTTCAGAGGAGTACAGGAGAATCATTGGTGAGTTCGACGAATAAAGAATCGTGAACTGTATTCTGAATGCCTCTCTGGATCGTACTCTGAAATCTCTCGCTACCATCAAGTCTTGAACAGAAATGTTAGTCTCGAAGAAACTTCCAAAAAGTATGAGGTTGTCCCCGGGAGTTCTATGCCCACGGGAGCAGCAAAATACAAAAAGTTGAGAAACGGTTCACAGGAAAGTGCTATCTTTGCAAGAAACGTGGCCACAAAGCCTCCGAATGCAGCTCGGACAAACCCGAGTCGGAGGCGTCAACTGGCCCTCTACGGCTGGAGTTTATATCGACTCTGGTGTTATGATGAGTGCTACTGCTGATAAATCACTCGTCCATGGCTATTGACGAGGATTGCATCGAACCGATACTGATGTAGATCTGTGTTGGCCAACTGGAGAGACAGTGGAGGTTGTTGGAAAAGGATGCGTTTTCGCCTCAGTTTTGGCAAGTCGTATGCCAGTTTTTCACACGCCAAAAAGTGAGGGAACTTTATTAAGCTTGAAAGACTTGATAGATAGAAATTGTCAACTGATGACCCAGGGAACAGTAACGTGCGTCTTACGTTTGGTGACGAGTCACTGAAACTATCATGGGAAAGATTTTGGCAATCCAGAAGTCGACGGAACACAAACCACAGGATCGCAAGTATGGAATTAACATTACATCAGCGTATGGGACATGTATCGTATTCCATGCTTAGGGAAACAATTGCGAAAGGTCTCACAAAAGAAGCACAAATAAAAGACTTACACTCCCCTTGTGATGGATGTCTTGCTGGTAAGACCAGAAGGTCAGATGCAATAGAAGGCTCATGTGAGCCTTACGGGGTGAGACAACGCGTCGAGATTGTACACACCGATGTGCAGGAAACCAGGAAACCTGCACGTTACGTATACTTGTGACTACACGGGATTTTGTTAATGGAAAGAATGAGGTAATAAACACCTTTCATGAATATGCTGCTATGTGTCAACGCCAGTTTGATAAGGTGTATTCTCAACTCGGACAATGGGACTGAGTTTTGAAACCACTTCTTTGAACACTATTGCAAGGAGCAGGGAATAAAGCAGATATTCACATCTCCATATACACCAAGCTCTAACGTGGTAAGCGAAGGAAAAAATCTAACCATTATTGCTGACGTCAGAGCGCTCTTACCAGCATCTGGACTGGGAGTGAAGTTTTGCGCTACGTTGCAAAGTTTTCTGTGCTCCTCAGAAATTATAACCTTACGCATTTGCACCCATTTGGATGCAAAGTCAGTGTCACTAGACTACCATACAAATCGAAACATGGGAAACGGCCATGGAATATAACTGATGCCAAGCGATGATACCTGCTATATCACATACATCCCAGAATATGTGGAACTATTCTGGACGTCTACGCGAGCAACAAGGCGCGTCTTGAATCGGTCTTTCTTACTTGTAAAGATCCACTTCGCGGGTACCGCCTGCGTTAGCAATGCGGGATCCGAGGTGAAGATTGGTATCCCAGGTGTGGTTTTTCTTATGTGCTTCCAACTCAGTACTTGCTGCCTCATTCCATTGGCTTTTCTCAGGTGATTAAGTGGCGTCAGAGCATGATGTCCACAATCACTAGGTTACCTTTGATGAAACTGATTTGCATACGTGCTCTTTTCTCTTGATAGTTCATCCTATCTGATCTAGTCAGCTTTCTGGTCCGAGTGGCAACGCATTCATCCGATATACGAGTTTTTGTGGGCGCTCCTACAAGGTCATAGCTTCTCAGGAACTTGAGCAAGGTCACCTTGTTCAAACTCATCGGGTTGAATCTCTCGAAAGCATAGTAAAAGACTTCACGAGCAAATTTCCTCTCATGAAATTGATTTAATCTCAGTCAACAACTCTAAGATTGGGGGGTCGTAAAGCGTGAATTGCTTGGCCTGGAGATTTTTGAGACGGAAGAATGATCTTTTGATGTCGATCGAAATCTTACATAGATGAACTTCAGACGCAAACAAACATCAAGGTCTATAGAGGTTCGACACCGATCAGTCCGAACTATTACTTCCGACCTGAAAATGCTACACCTCTTGAACTCACTGGGGATGGATACGAGAAGGAGGTCAACGAGATGCAAAAACAAATTGGAAAATTGATAAATTTGTAACAGTCAGACCTGACATTGCACATCCCCTGAAATATCTCGCCAAATTCACAAGTTATCCGCACACAGAGGTCAAGGAAAAGATAAGACAAGTTTTCTCATATCTGTTTTCAACTCCAGATTTGGATGTTCAACAGCCGAAGCGATATGCTATGTGGACTCGGATTATAATAGTGAGCAATTTCGAGGAAGTCGCAAAATGCGTATGTGTGCAAACGCATGGGAGGAGCTGCGATCGAAGCCAACAACTCTTACGGGTCAGAGTTCATGTGAGGCAGAATACCCAGCCTTAGTGCTAGCCTCCAACGAATCTGTATGACTAACACAGCCAACCAGTTTCTGAACAAAGATGAGAAGGTACCATTGTTTTAGGTCGGCAATATGTCAGCCATTCAAACGGCTAGGAATCCATGTTTTCATGCACGGACGAAACATTTCGATGAGAAATTACATGTGGCGGATAAGAAAATCGAAGCCAAGTTCCTCAGTGGAAAGGATCAAATAGCTGACTTGTTAACGAAGCCTGTTCAATCAGAAGTGCTCAAGAAGCTGCGACCATCTTTGATCGAGTGAGGTCTGGTCTGCAACTGTTTGTCAGTGGAAAAATGTTATACAACGATTGTGGGGGTTGTGTCGAAGTATGCATAATCAATAGATGGTACGACGCATTCAAGACTGCGCAAAGCCTTCTGGTGAATCACACCACTCATTCATTGGATGTATTACGATAAATAGGAGCTACTTACGTACACGAATTCAGAGATTTGAGAGGATGATGGAACGCCAATAGTTTATGCAAATAGTATGTCGGGTGATATATCTGTTTGAATCACTCCTTGTGGCATCATGAACCTCTATATTCAGCTCGTCCTCGTCTCAATGTCCAAAATGCATTGCGATGGTAACGAGCTGGTAAAACATTACAAGCCTGTTGAGAAGGATAAATATATCATTGTACGTGGGATTATCTCTCATCGATTACTGGTTTTGCACAACATTCTTGTATTCATTAGAGCAATTTTGACTCTCAAAACTGCATCTCTTGATAGAATCTTAGTTTCCCTCTCGTTTCCAAATAATTGAAAAAAAAAATCTCGAATATCTTGCGTACTGGATGACGCTCCGCCTTTGCACAAACTCACTACTCTCAGAAATTGTCCTATGAGAGATATCCGTCTCGGAAAAGATCTTGAGTCTCTTCATTGAAAATACATCGGATTGTGTATACCACTAGGAGGTCAGGGTCCGGCTTCCGCTCATCAACAACCTGCTTCTAGAGACAGAGACAAAGTTGGATTACAACTTCAATCTTCCGCAATAGAGTCTTGTTAAATGGCTACAATCCACGGCTACGACGCACACTCGACCAAACTAAAGGTCTACGGACTTTCAAAAAACAGAGAAATGCTTCGTTGTTCCCGATATGGGGTTGCAAATTTTTACATCATTGGCATCGTGTGCAGAGTATAAAAGATCAAGCTACTGGTAGTATGAATTGTTCTACTGTTGCCGAGATCGGCTTGTGTACACGGTTTTCGTGGTTAAACCATGTAACGAGGCTAAGAAAATATCGTCGCCCACCACGTTGCATGCCTATGGTATGGCGGCTTAAACCTATGACAACGATCTATGACAGCCCTATGTCTTTAACATAAGGCAAAGACACGACAGAGCCATTTCTACTTGCATTTCAAAAGCTCACTTCGTTTTACTCTTCCCTGCCGGGTGGTTCACGTGCTTGAGCCTCGACATCAAACCGGTGAGGTTGCTTTCGTGTGGTTTGAGTTTGGGTGTGGAGGGCAACGTGGAAGGCGAGGAGTGTCCGCTGGAGGGTATAGAGAGGCCACTCTTAGATCTCTGCATAGACGGCTGTGGAGAGTGCTTCTTTTTGAAATGCGGCAGATGGAGCTCGTGCAGAGAGCTACGCGACGAATCCACCTTGAGCGAGGTGCGAGAACTATTGTTGTTCTTCAGCGACTCACGCGATGGACTCACAAGGGGAGGGCTGCTGTGGTGCGTCATTCCAAAGTATCCCAAATCAGAATTGTCTGGTGGACCCTCGTACGCGGGAGAGAGGTCGTTTTCATTGACAAACTGGTCTGTGGCGATCTCGTACGACGGGAGATCGAGGTTGGGTGCTGCTCCAACGCTCGGTGAGGTGGTTCTCGGTGTGTGGGACCGCGATGGGAATGCCAACGGCGACATCACCATTGGAGACATAACAACAGGAGACAACCCCATGGGCGACATCGCCATGGAAGCACTCAGCGATGACGAGCGTGAAGCTGGGTTTATGTCAAAGTACGAGTCGGCCTGCTGCGGAAGCGGCGACGGTGATACGGTCTGCGACACGGAATCGTAGATGGGATCGTACACGTGCTTTTCGTACAGCGGGGGAGCTGAGGCTGATTCGTCTTCAGACTCTTCGGGAGAGTTTACGTCGGACGGTTGAATGTCGAAGAGGGGCTGGTTCTCCTGGAGAAAGTGGACCCTGCCGTTTGTGACAGATGCGCACCTCGCGTACGTCTGGAAATGGGGATTTATGTAGAAAGTGACCGGTAACTTTGCTCTGAGTTCGCTCACGTGTCTATCTGCGTTTACCAGTTGCACTTTGAGTTTGAGTTTGTGGCGTATCTTGATCATGTGGCCTCTCGTATCGCAGTCGTGATTGAGAATTTTCAGCTCGGAGGGAATTCTTACATGGCCAGCAACACACCACTGGTCCTCTGACGAATCCTCTTTGAAAATCGGCTCGACCTCCTCCTCGTGGACGGTTCTCTCTTCTTCGAGAAACTCACCGGACACGCCTCTCAGCGAGTACAGTTGGCTAATTTGCAAGGTTATCTTGCCGAGAGAAAGACCTTTTCGCAAAGGGATCACCAGAAGGTCGATCGACGTGAACCCACCGATCGGGATTGCCTTCTTGGGTACAGAAACTTTGTACTGGACTCGTTCTGGCCACATGTTCTCGATCATAACCATCTCTGTGTGTCCGAAATTGGAAGGCGTGAGTGTTCTGAATATTCTCACGTACTTTTGCTTGGAAAACCCGTGCCTGAAAGATCCCCTCTCCAGGGAAACCTCGAAATGGTACACTATGGAGCCCGTTTTCAGGCCCTCGACCGTTTCTGGAATGTTGCCTGGGAGGATGCAGTTGAATGGAAGGTTGTAGTTGCCCTGTGGGAGTACAAACGAGCTCGTTCCCGCCGGGGTCATCACATTCTCAAAGGGCGTCTTGCCAGAAATGGACGAATCAGGCAAAAGCAGACTTCCTGGTGCGTTGGCCCTCTTTTTCATGCTCGTCCGACTTTTCGGCGGTGCGACTGGTACAGATTCAGCCTGGCTTTCCCTCACCATCGACGAGGACGTCCCATAATCACCACACGTGATTTTACCATTGCCGCTCACCAATAAGTTGTCCCACTCGCACTTGAACACCGTTGCCTCGTCCTTGACAGGGATGCGAGTCGATCCATTATTCGCTGTCCTTATAGTCTCCATAAAATCCAGTCTATACGTCCCCACAAGCTTCAAAGTTACCTTTTTGCACGAAATCTGTTCCGGTAGAGAAAACACAACTGTTCCCTCCAGGGGAACGGCAGGCGCCTCGTACGAGGTGCCCTGTATCAGAATGAGGTTCCTATACGGCGATTTGACTCGTATATCGAACAGAGCTGGCCCACTAGACGCGTTTGTTGATCTGTGGAACATGCCACCTACAAATGACGGTTGTGCGGAGTCGAACACCACGTGGTACAGCCAAAAAAAAAAAAAACTCGGCTGTCACGAATAAAGAGAAGAAAAGATTATCTCTTAAATACAGTTCTCCAGAAGTGTAGATGTATAAATTCATTCACCATAACTGGATTGTCTGTTTAGATTTTCGTAGCATTTCTAGTTATTCTGGAAGGATTAAAAGTTATGTCTTCCAGCTAGATAATTTTGATTATATCTTTTGGTTAGGCAGTTTGTTTATATTTTCCTCCCTGGAGGTTCCGTGGTTATTCGCTCATGGTATGTCTAAACAAGACACAAGAGCAGATGTTTCGACAGATAAAGGTTGTAAGAAAGACTTTGTCATCGCATTGATCGAAAACTAAAAAGGCTGGTGGCAAAGTTTGAGGAATTAATTAAGACGGATTTGTCTTCCCAAGTCCTTTTGTTTATCTATTAGTAGAGAAATATAGTTTGGTCGAGCAAGGAAGAATCCCCTTTTATAATGAAAACACATCCACCTGTATTATTATCTAAGCAGAAATTGACGGAAGTATGACAATCACATTATGATCTATAATACGCAGGAAACTAATGGTTCGGCTGCAATGTATATTGGAACTCTCTCCTCCGGCAGTTTACCTGATCGATGCACATACGATATCCATACTAGCATAAAATCTAAGAAATGATGTTTCGATTATAAATCCAGTCTTCACTATCAAATGTATAAGCAATCTGTGCTATAAACTGATGATTACTCCACTCGTATTACCTATGGAAACAAAGACTATGAGAACTGAACCCACAGAAATAGTTCTATCAGAATCATCAATAAAACAATACCTCAACTCCTCTTCCAATAACTGTGGCCGTCCAGAAAGATCTCTCGGGCTTTCCAGGAAATTTCTAAGCAAACCCAACTTTCCACATGATAAAAAACTTATGGCAATCGATTGTGGTATGTGAAATGATCACATAAACGCGACCAAATAATACGTGAAGGATTGTCGTGTCCCTTCAGATATGCAGCCGCACGAAGATGCATATGATGTCTGGATATTTCACGTTGCAACCATGGCTCTCACTGCAAAGTCCACTTATTTGCTCAATTCCGGTCACAAAATTCCCGTAATTGCTTTGGGTGTGTACAAAACCCCTGCCAGCGAGACAAGGGACATTGTATATAAAGCATTGAAAATCGGTTACAGACACTTTGACTCCGCCCAGTTCTACCAGAACGAGAACGAAGTGTGCCAGGGGATCGCCAAATGGGTAAAGGAGTCCCCTGCAAATACTCGAGAGGAGGTGTTTTATACAACCAAGTTGAAAGGCCCTCATGGCTACGAATGGGCCAAAGAGGCTATCGAGTCTTCGTTCCAAATTGCCCATAGAAATGGTCTCGACTACATCGATCTGCTGCTGATTCACTCGCCCATGACCAATAGGGAGAAACGGCTTTCAACATGGAAGGCTCTGCAAGATGCTGTACAGGAGGGTAAAGTAAAGTCTATAGGTATCTCCAACTATGGGGTTCACCACCTTGAGGAGCTCCTTTCGTGGGAAGGACTGCGTACTCCGCCTGCGGTGAACCAGATTGAGCTACACCCTTGGTTGATGAGGAATGATATTGTCAAGTATTGCCGTGACCACGATATCCACCTGGAAGCATATTCTCCTCTTGCGAGGGGATTTTTCTTTGGTTCTGACGGGGACTTGAGCGATTTGGCGCAAAAATACCACCGCTCAGAGGCAGATATCTTACTGCGCTGGTCTCTGCAGCAGGGTTTCATCACATTGCCCAAGACTGTACGCGAGGAAAGACTCAAGTCGAATCTAGAAGTTTTCAATTTCGAATTGTCCCAGGAGGATGTCGATAAACTGAGCAAACCGGATATGTATAAAGTTTCTGCTCCTCATTGGGATCCAACGGTGTATCAGGATCCAAAGTGATCTTTAGTTTTAGTTTTTAGTTTGTGAAATTGAATGGGTTACAATGAAACATTTTCCTGTAAGGATGGGTTGAAAAACAATTTCCTTGACAGTGGAGCCTCTTTAAACTGTTTATGGACTAGCCAGCGACTACTGGCCGGGCTTTACGTTGGTGAATCTCAGGTCTTTGTGCTGTACTGAATAAGTGATTCATACGATTGAAACAGTTTTTTCTGCTTGCAGATGGCAGACCAGCCTAACATGCTCTAGTGGTTAGCTTTAAATGAAAATTTCGGAAGCATGCTTCAGATACAGTTATCTCGCAAGATTGACCATGTTTTTGAAGTTTTCGCAGATATTGGGTTTTGTTTCATATTGAGATAGGACCCACAGGCTGCAAACCATTACAAACATCATAGTTCTGCGTTTAAATCTATTCAGAGAGCACTTCATCGTTCCAAAACTATTTCTGGATCTGACTATGGACTGTTTCTGGTGCATAGAATACTCCAACGAGGTTGTATACTCCCTATTCAGAAGAAATTAAAGGGTGTTTGAATGTCTGTTAGGTGTGACATTTTCACGATTATTCGATATTCGTCATAACGAGTGAGTCGCATACTCTGAAGGAACACTCATTTTCTCATCCTCTAAATAATCTGCGCAATACGTTTGACGCGCAAATTGATAGAATGATGAGCTCCTCAAAATTTAGTAGACTGCATCAGGGAAACGTCTTTCCGCGAAAGGTACTCTGAAAGTGCATGATATGCAAGACGAGTAGCTGTCCCCAACAGAAAGCTGAAGGCAAAATAGACAATCATAAGGGAGAATTAGATACACCTCTATTCTTCCAATCTAATGAATTGTTTTTTTTTTTCTTTTTTTTTTTTTTTT
>PPLB01006993.1:27892-52562 GCA_003706365.1 Citeromyces siamensis
TTTTTCTATGCTCAAATACGCCTCATCAGCTCAGCTTGTACTGCTTCACGAGGACGCATCCGTTAGTCTTTGTGGAGGGCAACTGGTACACGTAGAAATTCCCATCCATTGTCACCACTTGCACCTGGCCGTTGTAATCATTTATGCACACGGTACTTGACCTTTCCTGGTTCCGCGGCGGGGAACCGCTTCTGTCATTGGGTTCGTCCGGCAGTTTTATAAAAGCAAAATGCCGCTTTGGCTCCAGAATCGAGCTCACTTTGGACGGCAGATAATCCGCGACAACTTTATCTGCCACGTTTTTCGTTATGGAGCTCGTAGTCCACAAGAGCGAAGACAAACTCGAAGACCTATGTTTCCTCGTTTCAGGTCTCTGTGGTGGCAGTTCCTCGTCGCTTGGTTCGTCGTGCGACTCACACAGCTGGAAAATATGGATCGTTCCAGTATCGCTGGAACAGCACAAGAAGGAGCTGTCACTGCTAAAGCTGAGACACGATATTTTCGCTCCCGTGGAGCCTCTTCTGAACTCAAACATGCGTTTCCCCGTCTCAGTTTCAAAAACGCGCACTATGGTCCCCTTTGCCGACGCCGTGGCAAGAAGCTTCCCGTCTTTGGAGAGCTGCATACATTGCAAAGGCGATTTGTGCGCGTGTATAATGGAAATCGGCTCGAGATGCAACGCATCGAAAAGAACCACTGAGCCAGCCAAATATGCACCGCTCTGCGTCGACCCCGCGCTATTCGCCAGGTCCTCGCCGATATATGCCGAAGTGGGCGACGAAGGGTAGCACAAAATGGAATTGTCGTTACAGCTCAGTTCGCTCAACGCTAGTTTATTCTCGCACGTCTCGATCGTGTGAAGCAGCTTCATGCACGAAATGTCGTAGATAAATATCTGATCAAACAGAATCACTACAAGCCTCTTCCTATTCAGCTTTATAGAAAGAATAGGAGTAGAGAAGTTGAGCTCACATATAATCGAACCCCTCTTTGTATTCACGATTTTCAGTCTGCGTGAAGAGTTAGAGGATGTATCTCCCAAACCTACAATCGCTATAAGTGACGTCTGGAACAACATTTCCACTATAGAAACGCCGCTTTCATCATCTGTTGTTAGTGGGCGGGTAAACGATTAGTAGCACTTACTATGAGCGCATTCCCCAAACGGGTCGCAATTGAATATTTTATAGCACGTCTCGTAACCAATAGCGATGCAGCTGTGGTCCTGGTTGAAATTGACGCCTTTAATCATTGTTATCTGTATCCTTGCATCATGCTATGCATGACAACTCCACCATCCCGCGCATCCCGCGCTTTTGGGTAGAGATCTGGGATTTCCTTGTCGAAGTATAAATACCGACGAGTGAGAAGCCTCTGAAGCGTTAACCCAGGAATTCTCTAGTATTTGGCGCGATTAGAGGTTAAGACTGCTAGCAGATTAACGATATTGATTGTATCAATGCACCATTCGTGGTACTGTCGAAAAAAGGTTGTTTGCTCCAGGCATTATTCAGCCGAACTCTTTGGTGAGCCCAGCGATTAAGGGAAATGTCTCTTTTCTTATTCTATGGTGGTTCTGGTTTGTTCTGCGCTACATCTGATACTTGTGATAGCACTTGATACTGCTCACCCTCTTGCCGATCATGGTATTGTTTGACAGGACAGCGTTCCAGATGAAGTGAACTCAGTACCTTTGTTAGCAGCAGGTTTAAAGCTGACCAAGTTCTTTTGGGTATGAACTCGGAGTCAAATGGTGTGCGTCCTTGTCTAGAATGATCAGCGTATTTGGTGGTAATGACTCTTTATCTGGTATATCCTTCATTCTTTCTTGATAGCGAGGAATTTTTGTTGATGGTGCGAGAAACTTGGACTGCGTGAGCTGCGTAGTTTGCACTCATAGTTTTCTCTTTCCAGGTACTCACGAAGTGGTTCATGATCATATCTGGTAAATGATGTACTCTGAAACTGGTACTCCCTTTATACATGAATCATTCCTGCAAGAGGATGCATAGGGTTATGAATAATGACCTTCTCAATTAAAGTAACGGTGAGATGTACGAATTGATTCTATATCGTACGATCTCTATGCAGAATGACCAAGTATGCATGGTGAAACGTCTTCGCTATAAATGTATGGAATATATCCACCTGGTAATGCAAACAAACATTACAAGCCTGCTTGAAGACTTGAATTTGTCTCCAAGGGGTGGATATAATTATTCCTCTCAGTAACCGAATAATTCGACATGTATCGTAGTAACATATCGCGACTTATACAATACACGGGTAATTTTGGGATTCGGGTAAATGGATGTGAAGTCTTCACAGTGACACCAGAAACATCCCAAAACATTAGTTGCATGGCGTGGATCCATCACAAACTAAATCTGACTCAATGATGGAACAGATTTGACTTTTCGAGTGGTTTGTACCAAAATCATGGACCAACATGAAAAAAAAAAAAAAAAAAGTTAAATCCAAAAGTTGGGCGTCTTTTGGTCCTTCACTCTTCGTTCAAAGATTGATCCAGATAACCTCACCTGTTTCTGCGTTATGGTAATCTGCTTCTCCCTCACGGAACATTAGCATATCCTGTAATAGCGTCACCATGATATGAATCATGTGGATTACGATAGACTGGCGAGACTTCCCATTCCATATCGCATGAATCTGAGAGACGTTCCCATCTCTGGGAGACAGGTCTAGGTCTCCCATTAGACTGATTAGATCCGTTCTCATAGTATTAATCGGTACCTATATATAGGGATTCACCACCTTTTATAGTGAAATATCTTCACCATGCCTGCTTATGACATTCTGCAAAGAGATCGTGCTCACAGAATCGTTTGTGTCTGATGCAAAGCCTGTCGCCAGCATTTTCCGGGAAAGATTGCTCTCATCCTTTGGAGTGCACCCTTGAAACTCTTGGATTCAGTATTCTCTTCTGGAGAAGTGACCAGAGCTGTCGCTGTGCTGAGTTCAGGACTACTCCAACACACAGAATGCGCATTTCAGTTGGTAAAGTTCTTCTTTCCTAAAAAGAAGGGCTGGGCCATAACCTGTAGATTCGGTCTAACATTGATTGAATGGGAACCAAAACCTTAATTTAACCAGGTAGAAATACCTCTATGTTTTTATCAAGAGACATATGTTATGCAGTACATTGAATTTCTTCTGTTTCATGAGATATGTGCATCTTTCTACCAATATTCTGTGATCCTCTCCTCCTGTGGTTCCACCAATCATTTTGGCTGTTTCCTCGCTCTTTTCACTGCTATTGTATTTTTGCCCATCCAATCCTACCAACACAGGCCTCGAGAAGAAATTTTCTTTCTCCGACATTCTACAAGAAAGTGATTTTGAATATTCTCGCCTTTTTCATTTACCTTCTTTCAGGTCTCTTTCCCTGACGATACGCTTGAAAAAAATATCCTTCCAACTGAATAGCTTTCAAAGCTCCAGAATGCCCAAAAACAAGAGATTCATGGAACAGACTTTCAGATAAGTGATTAAGGCAGTAGACATTCAAGATAAAAAAAATCCTCAAATCCCATTATAGTACCATCAGGGAATCTCCTGTGGTTAAAGGGAACCGTCCAATGCTTAATCTGGTTTTGAATGTTCGTGTTCTGATAAACATCAGAATCAGTTTGTGAAATTTCCTGTTTGACTATTAGGCAACCGACAAAACAGAACGTTGATGCTTTTGTGCCCATCTTCAACCTTCCAGATAATCATTCTAAATGGGCCTATGGATATTGTTTCACAAATGATCAGATAGAAACTCTCTGGAAAATTTTGATACTTTTTCTTAGAGAGCACAAAGTCATGGCCACAAGGGAACTTTGCGTTAAGGCAGTTAGTACTCGCTTTCAATAACGACGCCAAGTGATGACCTTTTGGTTTTTCAAGTTTGCCCAAATCTCACAAGCGAAACACGTTGAAATCCTTCAAATTGATGGAGAGAGCAGAATCATGTTACAGCAGAAGCTCTGCACGAAATGTTATGCTATCATCTTCCACCGCATCGTCACCTTAATTCCTTGTCTTCACCACAACACTCTGGTAGCGTTATTTCCTATATCTCGCATCAACTGCCTCATAAATCGAAATGACTGAGTGTCAGAATTACAGGACTGCATGATCAATAGTTTGGCATATCATCGCTGACAAGAACAAGAAACTGTTTCTCACGTATTCTCCAATACTTCACATCCCATCTCCACTTGCGGACCATAGGAAATAAAGTTATGAGAACCTGAAGACTCTGGACACCAGGACAATGAGATCATACTTTCCTCGTTGCTTCTGTGGCTCGTTGGTTGCGAAACGCGGGATTGGCATTGGTGACAGACAGTATATAAGGTAAACATTTTGTCTGACACATACACATATTGAAATCAAGTGATCGTGGCAGATCACGAGGAACCAAATACTATAAACCACTCACAACTATCTCCCACTACTGTATTTCATTTTCAATCTCATTCCTCTAACAACGATCCATCAGGTGCTTCCACTGCGCATTATAATTCTGTGAGATGTACGAATTCTATATCGTAAGCTCTCTATGCGGAATGACGTAAGTATGCATGGTGAAAAGTCTTACTATAAATGTATAGGAATTCCTGTATGGTACAGATTAATATATCCACCTATGCACACAAATATCACAAGTCTGCTTGGTGAATTGAATCTGTCACCAAGGGGTGGATATAATTTTTCGTCTCAGATTCCTATCCTTCACAATTTCTTTCATAAAATGCTGAGCGCAACTACATAAATGAAAGCATAGACTCTGTATAAACGTCTGTGTAAGTAAAAGTGAACAGAAACCAAAAGCATCTGTGTTGTACCTTAACACGACATATGTATGCCACTTGCATTGAGGAGTATTATCTTCGAGTCGCTGAATTCACATTCACGAGGTCCACAGCCACGCTTCCTTTGGATACCATACAGAGTCAAGGACACCCAAACTGTTGGCTTTTCCGACGGCACAAACAACGGGTTCGACATGAGATCGTCGTACACTGTTCCATGGAATACGTGGATGGATCCATCGTCTGCAGCTGAGCAGAACAAGGGGATTTGCGCTTGTGGAATGAAACACTTCTCATTGCACAGTCGTGATACCCGAGCGTCCCTAAGGTGTTGATGAAGCTTGTTCTGTGTAGTTCGCACTCATAGTTTTCACGAAGCCGTTCGTATCTGGTAAACGATGTATTGCTCTACCTGAAGATGCTACTTAATTTGGGTTATTCCCTTTACAAATTACTCCTGCAAAAGGATGCATAGGGTTTGTGGAGAATACTAATTACAATGGATAGAGGTTGTGAAGAATAACTATTCTCATGCACTGGTGATCACGAGGAAAACGGATTAACAGATACAGTAGTACTCGACATACATCCTAGTATCGGATTATGGTTGATCCCATAGTGATAGTTCATGTTGACATTTCACACCACTTATGAGCACTCGATGTACCTGCCCGGAGAATGCATAGTGTATCCTCGCTCAAGATTATCTCCACTTGGGACAGTGCCTAAATATTGAGCTGCTCATTCCAGTAATATACGAGCACCGTGTCGAATCTTAATAGAAAAATGGTCAACGCGGACGCCGCAGACACCGGGAGTAACATTTTGATAAAGATATCTCTTCTTTTCTACAAAGTTAAAGCCCGCATTGGAGCTTGCAATTACTGATGACCCGGAATGTGTAGGCTGGTTCGCAGCCCACGATCACAGATCGTGCAGCATATCTATGATTCCTTTTTTCCAAAGAGCGATTTACCTTGGTAGTTGTCAGAATAAGTGCTCAACATAGATAAACAAGACATTCAACTAGAGTGAACCATTACATTGTAATTCTAAGGTTGCAGTTGTAGGCATTCCGAGGATCATCGTATTTTCACTCCCACTTTCAACACGAGAATTTCCCACAAGTCGAACATTCGTAATATAACGCGAGTTGGTGATATTCATGCTCACTCAGATTAGGTGGAAAACGAGTTTAAAAGAAATTAATTATCGTGAAAATACACTTCTACAGTGAATGCAAATATCATACACATTAATCCCTCTTACTATTTACATAATGTCTGGCCATCATGAGGGATCTGAACTCAGCCAGAGTCTTAGGTTTAACAACGTCACCGTGAATATCTTCGGATCGGATGACAGAACCAATCGACATGAACAAACCAAACGTGGCAGAAGATCCCAAAATGTACTGACCCAACGTTCTCATCACACCGTTAGGGCCTGGACCTTGTTGCAAGATGGAAAATCCACCAAACAAGACACCAACAACAACACCAACTGTTCCTCCCATCATTGCACCCATCTTGAACTTGTCAAAATTTGATGGTTCCTGCGTAGCATACTGAACTTGCTGAACTGGTGGCATTTTGAAAAAAGTGTATTACTCAGGAAAGTATGGTGTGTGGATGACCCAAAAGATACATAGACATTTTCGGAAGGGCTAATGTTTCATGATAAGTGCTCGTGGTATAGAGGTAAAGAAACGAAGACACGAGACCAAGAGGTTATTGCCAATATATTATGTACTACAAAAGTAAAATAGATTATCTTCTAGGAATCAGGATGTCACTCCAAGATACTCCTTCACCCAAAGCTTGTAGTCTGTCTTGCAAGTGAATTTTCAAATATCGCACATTGTCGGAACCCGACAAAGGTGAATTGGTTTGAGATCATATGCATTTATAGTGATAAGTCGAAGCAGATTTCTGCTGGATTTAAAGTACTGTTAATCTCATTGTAAAGATTTTCTGAAGCCGAGAAAAGAAGTGTGTGGTGTATGGATGCAAATGGAACAAACTCAACGCGTACAACATTCGGCGATCAAAGACCCTGAAGCGATCGCTTTAGCAACTTTTCTCAGACGTCATCCTCTTCTCAAGGTGAGAACAGGCCAATCTAACAATAATATTGTTGATTTTTTTCGGTATAAGCGGTGCATTAGGGCTCTCACAAGCAAAGATTATGAAAAGGCACGGGCGAGAACACCCATTATGCCTGAGATTGGCGCAGATCCGATGAAAGCACAGAAGGCATTTATCCTATTGATTAAAAACCAGTTTGTGTTGCCTGTGACAAAGCTTTCGACCAAAGATGCGAAATCAAAAGGTTTCAAACCCACAAAGACAAGCCCGTGTCTGGAGGTGATCCAAAAGGCAGTATTACAACCAGACGTCTATTTTGCATGGAGTTTCAACCCGCCAAACAAATACCTTGTGCTGTATTCGATCTTGGGTCTGGCCGCTGTATTTACTGTAATTCTCTTCCCTCTGTGGCCGATGTTTATGCGTAGAGGTGTGTGGTATCTCAGTACCGGGTTGCTGTTTTTGATTGGGCTGTTTTTCCTGATGGCCATCGTGCGATTGATAATCTATGCCATCACTGTAGTTGCGCTGCCGCATGGATTCTGGTTATATCCAAATTTGTTTGCAGACTGTGGCTTTTTCGACAGTTTCAAGCCGCTGTATGCGTGGGACATGCCAAAGAAGAAGAAGGGATCGAAGAATGTGGCTAAACACCTCCAGAGTGAGGGCAAAACTACTCAGTCAGAGCCAGCTGGAGGAAAAGTTCACCACACGAAAAGGGTGGTGTTGGAGGATGTTGAGTGATGTATGAAATTCTGTAGAATTCGAGACTGAATAAACAGATTAGTATGTCTCACGTTACATTAGATCGAGAGTACCATGGCAAACCTACAATCCTACATAGACCTGCTTCCCTGTACCTCTCACAATGCATACATGCATTTTGCGACTTTACATGCCCTCGGTAAAGACAAGACTCACACTGGGGCTCGTGGGAGCGTACGCATCCTACTCAGGATTCATACAAGCTCTCACGTACTACGAGATTGAAAAGAGAAAAACCAGGGAGGAGAATTCCCCAAGCGATTGCTGTAACCAGTATTCTGTGCTCCATTTGCTAGGAAGGTACGAAAACCCATTCCCGGAATATAGGGCTCTCACTTTATTCGAGTTCGGACTATCACGACTACTGGAATTGTTCGAAGGAAGTACCCGTGGGGGTGCTCCCAGCGATCCCAAGGAGATTCGCAGACTCTTGCCCATTTTCCAACCAGATCTGGATCTTATCTGGAACAACGACAAATGCACGATGCAATTACCCCCTCTATCAGAAAGACTGACTTTCACATGGCTTGGCCAGTCGTGTGCCTTCTTGCAGATTGGGGGAATGTCATTCTTGACAGATCCCATCTTTGAAAACTATATAGTCAACAAGCACATTGGACCAAAGAGAATAACGCCTTCTCCAGTCCAATTGAAAGACCTCCCGGTTCCGGATTATACGTTGGTGTCGCATAACCACCCGGACCACTTTGAAAAAGAGTCTATTGAAAAATTGGGAAACACCACCACATGGGTTGTTCCTGTAGGGCTGAGAAGGTTTCTTGCCAAGAGAGGCATTTACAACGTTATCGAAATGAAATGGTGGCAACGTGTAAAAATCCCCAACGAAAGGGACAAACATTCCTACGAGATTGTGTGCGTTCCTGCGATGCATTGGTCTGGTAGGTATCTCTTCGATTCCAACACTTCGTTGTGGTGTTCTTTCATGATTTTAAGAGATGGAAAATCCCTCTTCTTCCATGCTGGTGATACAGGGTACGTCTCGGAATTGTTTCGACTTATAAAGAGGAGATACGGACCAACGTTTTTCGCCATGCTTCCGATCGGACAATACTGTCCCCAATGGCATCAGAAATCAAGGCATATTAACCCGCAAGAAGCGTTACAGATTATGGATGAGCTAGGTGCTAAGTACGCTGTCGGGGTACACTGGGGCACTTTTATCCTAAGCAGTGAAAATTTCCTAGAACCAAAGGCGCTGTTCGAAGAGGCAGCCTCAAAATCGTTGAGAAAGGCATTTGTTCCAGATTTCGGAAAGACAACCATATTTTCCCTAACTCACGAGTCGAAAGATCTTCAAGTGGACAAGATTAGAGATGGAAGAGCATTATATGTTTGGTAAAGTATATGAAATGCAAAAAAAAGATTTTCCGATGCCGGGAATCGAACCCGGGTCGGTACGGTGAGAGCGTACAGTGATAACCCCTACACTACATCGGATTATAGGGGAGAAAATTTGCCGTCTATATAAGTATACGAGTTTAACTATCGGGCTCCCCAGCCTTTTGAGAGAAGAGGATTGAAAAAGATTGAAAACACAAGATTAAACAATGGCACTAAACAAGGAAAAATAAGGCTTAGACGTCGGCGAGGGTTTTACAGATACTTGGTTGGTATCGGATATTACCTGGCCGGAGCTCACAATGGATTTTAGATAGCTTGGTTGTATAACTAGGTGATTTAATATGTCTTTTCTGTAAAAAAAAAAAAATACTTCGACTCCTACGAGGGCTGTAGTTCACAACGAATGTGACATGTTTGATAACTGGGTGATTTAATGTATGTTTTAAATGGTCAACCAAAAATATTCTAACAGGAGAGCCATATATATTACAAGCCTGCGTTAGTTTACAGGCCAACTAATCTTGAAATAGTATGCGTCCCAAAGTAGTTGCAAGAGGCCATGCAAGGCAAGAATACCCAGATACCCAAAACGCAACTTTTGGCTGGAGCGAGTTGAAAACGTCAAATATTGTAATACCTAGCAGGAGAGTATTGGGTTTTGATCATATGCCCAGCAAACAGCGACAAGAAAATCGTTGAGACGCAGCTCTCAAAAGAAGATAAAATGAGAAGACGTTAAATCGGAACCCATGAGTGTGAGGGCATAATTTTTTTTTTTTTTATTTTTTATTGAAATCACTAATTCAAATTTTCCAAGGACAACTTTAATATTTTTGTCGGTCATGGATCCTGGGTGGAGTCTCATTACTTATTGGTTACCCAATAGAAGCAATTGTGATTAATTTCCCGCACCTTGACAAGACATGAAAAAGCTCATCGGCATGTGTTTCAATTGTATGCACAAAGAAGTTGAGTATCACTATATATTTCAGTATTTCTTGTCGTGTTTAATAACGGAGCTCGATTAAAAAAATTGTTCCGGGGAGGAAAAAATGATCCAGCCGAGAATCGAACTCGGAGCCTCATGAGTGTGATTCATGCGTGATAACCGTTACACCACTAGACCGCTGTGTTTCTGATCAGAGCGGAGAATGAGGTGAAACACAAGAGATAAACCGCCATACCGCAATTTGTGACTGTTTGAACATACAAATACTCTCCTCATCAAAGTCACACTTTTATTCTATCAGCCTCCTCTATAAACTTTTCATACTCATCATTCTTGATGATGTAATTATGCACTTTTGGTTGTGGGAAAGATCTAGCTTTGACCTCTGAACCATATTCATTAATGGCTGAAACTGCCCGCTCCTGAAAGTTTTCATACTGCTTCACAAATTTCGGTGCCTTGTCTCCCATCATTCCGAGCATATCGGCTTGCACTAAAACCTGGGCACTGGTACTGTTTCCTGCTCCGATCCCAATAGTAGGAATTTCAAGCTTGGAGGTAATGTAAGATGCAATCCTAGAGGGGATCGCTTCTAAAAGTATGAAAGAGCACCCGATACCTTGCAAAAAGAGAGCTTCTCTATATATATCAAGTGCTGATCTATGGTTATTTCCCTGTACTTTAAAACCCGACGACGCACTCGCTCTCTGAGGTTTGAGTCCGATGTGTCCAGTAACGGGTATTCCTATGTCTACAAGTCTCTTTATTTCATTTTCAAACTCGTACGAGCCTTCGATCTTTAAGCTTTGAATCTTGCCCAGCTTCATCAGCTTGATGGCGTTTTTCACACACTCATGAACACCGGTCTCGTATGTGCCGTGTGGCATATCGCACATGACGAACTTATTTTCCACAGCACGGCACACAGCTTTGCATTGGTAGTAAAATTCCTCAAAAGTCATTTCCATAGTCGTCTTGTAACCGAGGGGAACCATTCCTAATGAGTCTCCAATGAGTATTGCATCGCACTTCTCTGACCGTTCGGCATAACTTGCAGAAAGGTAGTCGTGTGCCGTTAAAACGGTAAAGGGAACGTTTGACCTGTAGAGATTATGGAGATCCTGCAGCGTCTTTTGTCTTATGGGCTGTTGCGAGTGGATAGAGTAGTTTCTGGCTCCTAATAAAACCCGGGTGAGAGATCTTTTCATATTAGTCAGAGGACATCAGAACACCACGATATAACACCACTTTTGCAAAAGCTCCAACAGCCGAAAAAAAAGAATCGTAGATGCAAGTTTATCCTTCGCAGAAGTACTTGAGCATAATAGCAGCACAATATAGATCATTGTATCACAGAAGCATGTGGATTTTTAGTTCACATTCGAAGCAAAATTTTGTCACGAGGTCGTTTCATTCCATTATCTTTCATTTCATTTTGGTATCTCTTTGCGATTGCTTCGTGTACTCTTTGTCTCTTTTGTATCTTTGCGTCTTGGTCGATTTTTGACCCTGCTCTCCATGAACGAGCACGCCGCTTATAGACCTACCATTCTGTGCACTCAGTCACTCCTCTCCCGGGATGGCAAGCCCTAGAACAAATCTCCAGCAACATGTCTACAGTTACAATTATCGATCTTTTGGACCCTCAATCACTTTCTAAGCGATTAGGCAACCGCAGACTTCATCGGATGGAGTGGCCACTGAGCCTTTTAATGAGCTCCCCTGTATATGCCGAGCAGATGGAGGTGCGACAACGTGACAGATGTTCAGTTCAGAATTGTCCCTTGGAATGCCATGTTAACCTTACCACTTAAAGGTTGGATTTACAGTGTGTGGAGAAGTTTCTTTTCTCATGTAGAAACACCTGAAGGCGGGATGCTTCTAGTACCATCACATGGTCCTGAGTTCTCCAGAAAACTGCCTAAAAGGGATCCATTGCGTTTCTGTTTTTTTAAAACAGATGGCCATCTAATATTCTTCTCCCAACAACCTACGGCATCTCCTGACGGGATTTCGGACTTGAAAGGACTGGCTCCTTTCGTCTTGAAGTTTTTAGTTGGTTAGTCTCTTTGACATCAACATAATAATGGCATTGTCCGAAAAAATATGCCTTTCAAGGATGATTGAGCATCAAGACCTCCAAAATAGCTCGGTGCATGCGCAATTATATCTCATAGATGTTGCTTGGGGGAATATGCGACAATCGTCAGCAGTGGATGTCAATGTTCGTGTCCCTTCATTCTTTTCAATCGAGGGTCCATTTCTGGTCTGACCAGGTTTCGGTTTATTTCCGCTTGCCGTTTCCTTTTTAGATCCAATGCTCTTTTGCGGTATTGCGCTTCGCGTTCTGCAATAATTTTCATCTTTTGTTCATTCTCTTTTCTGACTTTGTCAGCAGCCTGTTCGTCCAAACGTTTCCGAATGTGCTCTTTTTCGATACGCTCTTTCTCGATATGCTCCTCTCCAAGACGTTCCCCTCCAAGACGCCCCCCTCCAAAACGCTCTTTCTCCAAATCACGCAAACTCTTCGCCTCCATTTCCCTTTCAATCTTTTGAACAGTCTCCCTCGACCGCTCAGTTAAAACCATCGCCACCTTCTCCGTCCCAATCTGGTTGTTCCCAACCTCAGTGTAAAGCCTCTTTAGGAAAACTGCCCATTGCGGACTTTGTTGAAATATATCCATCTGCTGTCCGACATTCACCTCCATGTTATTCAGCTCACCAACATAATCCCCGAACAATTCCATGGCTCTGTCAATCATACCAAGCACTTCACGAGAAACAACATCCGCGCCTTCTCTTAACCCTTCTCTCACCATCTCACGTAATTGCGTCATGAGCGCATTTTTTTCGTGATCGCACTCTTCTTTTTGCCTCCTCAAATGCTCAATTTTCCGATTGTGTAAACCCCACGTGGAGATCCAATACGCGTCTGAATTCTGTAGCTCTTGAGTCGATTGAGCAGGAATCTGTGACGTTTCCCGCTGTCTCGATAGCTCCTCCACTTCTTTTAAAACTTGATCCACTTCTAGAGGGAAAATGATATGTCTGCATTTGATAGCATCAGTAATCATTTTCATCAGGGCCTCTTCCAGCTCAAGTCTTTGGTCGCACGTGGACAGAACATTATCCAGCAGTTTGATCTTGTTTTCAACCTGTTGTCTTTCAAGTTGTTTCAATTTTGCCAATTCAACACTATTGTAGTTCCTAGCAAGCGTTTGTCTCTGTGCAGAGATTTTGCCCTTCAGCCCTTGTGATTCTTGAACCATTCGTAAATGATCAGTACGTTTCTTGTTGTCAAACTCGTTTAATTTCTGTTTAAACTCAGGCTGGTCACGGTGGATTTTCGTCCATTCTTCTTGGGCTTGATCCATCTGCCTCCTTTCATCGAGTCGAGCTTTATCAAGTTCCTCTTGTACAGCGACAATCCGTTGACGGAAAAGATGTATAGCCTTGCCCAACGAAAAGATCATCCAAGAATAATACGCGTGTGTACTCCTTTGCTCGTCACTCAATGAACCCACCATTTTCATGGTGGCTGCAATAGCTTCTTGAGTGGGATCACCCTTTAAAACCTGCTCATGGGGTTTAATTTGGGATACAACACATTCCTCCGCCATTTGTTCACGTCGTCTCAGTTCTACATACCACAACCTGCTCAAGGATCCATCGAAATAATTGGACAACGACTCCCAGTATTGCCTGTGAGATTCAAACAATTCTTTGTCACTCCTGAGTCTCATGTAGTATTTAACCAGCAGAACTGAATCGGAAATTCCGCTTTCAAGGTATTTCGACAAAAGTCGGTTCTTTTCACAAGTCTCTCTCAAGATCGCACTTTGTATAATTTCCTTTTCCAAAACCTGATTCTGCCTGAGAATGGCAAGTCTTTTGTTCAACTTATGAATGGTAATGTCCACCTGTTGGCATCTCGTGAGAGACTCGTGATCTTGGCATTGTCTTTCCGATATCTGTGATTCCATGGTCCTCATTACACGCGTTCCCTCAAGTCTATTTCGCCAGAGATGGTATAGTTTCAAGAGAAGTGCTCGGAAATTTTCCCACTGGTACACTTCCTCTTTGAACGCAACAAAGTAATCAGGCTGCGATATATTAAAAGTTGCCCACATGGCGTTCTCTGCAGAGTGATACAAGTCTGCGAGTGTTCGCTGGTTTGTCACAGAGATTTTCTCCATGCCATTATGTGCTGATTGTTTATTCAGCAGATCTTGTATCGATTGCATGAGTGTGACGCTTTTTTCCAAGTATGCCTTTCCCAACTGTTCATTTCTGTGCGCTCCAAGTGCCACAATGTCCTTGTCAACCACATCGGGGTTGGATTCCTTCGATTGTAGATGATTTTCTTTCTTCTTTTCCAACTTTTCCTTTGCATGCCTCTTCTTTTCAATTCTCCCGGTTTGCTTTGCAAGCCGCTCCCTTTTGAGACTTTCCAATCGTTGATTTTCAAATTTCTCGCGTTCAAATTTTTGCCTTATTGCTTTTTCCCGTTCGATATTTGCATGTTCCACATTTTCTTCGGTCCATTTCTGTTCAGTTCCTTGAGCTTTGGGTGTGTGAGTTGTCCGATCTTTTCCAGTTCCCTTTTCATCCGGTTCAATAGTGGGACTGGTTCTTTGGATATTTCTCGTGATCTCTGGACCCGTTAGAACATCTGAGTCAAGAGATTCTCTGGCATCAATGAATTCCTCGTCGCTTGCACTTTTTTGGGGCGAGCTTTCTCTTTTTTCCATTTCCATTTCCTTTTCTCTTTCCTTTTCCTTTTCCTTTTCTCTTTCCTTTTCCTTTTCCTTTTCTCTTTCCTTTTCCCTTTCCTTTTCTCTTTTTTCTCTTTCCCTTTCTTCCTCCTTTTCCCTTTCCTTTCCTCTTGCTTTTTGTTCTCTTTCTCTTTGTTCTCTTTGAAATTGTTCCCTCTCTTTCTGAAGACGGTTCCTTCTCTCATGGTCAGCAATAATCCTCTGGCGCGACGCCTTACATTCACCAATCAACCTCTCCGCCAAAGAATTAGCGGGTTCATTGCTCCAACCACTTAAAACCTTCTCACAAAGCGTGATCTCACCTTGATCAACTATCTTCTGCCTCCATCTCTTTATCTCGCTCCTACTCTGAAAGGGACAAGTCAAATCGGTTATCACCTCGGTAACATCTTTATTGATGGGATTCACAAACTCTTGGCACCCAGTCATATTAAACTGATCGCTTCGCGCCTCCCTGTTCGTCTCCCCACCAGCAGGAGCACTTTGGACACGCGATAGATCATAAACACTCTCCCCTCGGCCCTGTAACCCTCCGTTCTCCATTGAATTCGTTGCAATGGAGGCCATACAGACGCTGGGTTCGAGTCGTGCGTGGTGTATTTTAAGCACAGTACCACTTTCGATATGCTGCGTGAAAAGTGAATCAGATCCAATTTCAAAATGATAAAGTGTCCATTTTCACTGAATTATCATCAGTCATGCAACCGATCACGGCAGAGAAATTATGCGAATCTCCGTTTTCTCGCTCAGGACAAAGTGAGTGCGGTCGACTCGCAGTGTATCGATAGTTGTACTACACCAGCTTCCCAGAGATCAACAAAGAGGATAATGCGCCAGACTTATAGATATTAGAGGTATGTGAGTTTTGGTACAAGAATTTTGATTCCTTGCAAGCTTCTCGTCCTCACTATGCCCAACAAACTCTACGAAAGGAGTCATTTTAGACACGTCGAAGAAATAGTCAGAGACTCCTCCCATAAGTAAATGTATACAAGCGGTTCATTGCGCTGGCCAAGTTCTCTGCTTTCAATCTCTGACTCTCAATCTCCTGATGATTAAACTGCGACGGGTACGAATTCATGGTTTTATAGATCTGCAAGCACGAGAGATACTTGAGATAGTTTACACCGTCCGCATCATTTGTTGCCAGTTTGGCAAACCTGTAGCTGTTTTTGAAAGCCTTCAACTTGAGGTCAATCTTCAGAGCCAGATCCTGTTCGTCGTTGTTAAAATTCATAATGAGCCCCGAAACGTAGCAGAAGAGAGATGTGATCAGCGGGGATGAGTGGCTGCTCAATTTGAGTCCGTGGTCGAGTTTGCTGATCTCATTCAACGAGATTGATGTAGTCTTGCTCTTCACAATCGCCACATCGTGGTTTTCCCCAATCGCCACATCAGCAGGAGACGCATCTGTATCTGCACAGTATACGATTTTCAACATGTTTAGCGTAATGCGAAACACCACCGAAGAACCTACAATGGTGGATTCCGCATGGGCTTCACACTTTAACAAATCCTGTGAGAGCTGTTTGTTCAAAGATGCGATCCTAGAGACGAGCAAAAGGAAAACCTCTTCATTGGCACCTTTCCGTTTATTCTCCTTCAGCTGGCTTAGTTCATAGGTGTTGATAATGAGCAAGTTGAGAGTGGCGTAGCAGTACAGGTCACTGTAGATAGACGTCGCATCTGTTCTAAACGATCCGATACCCGTCACGAGTTGCTGGAAGGACATGTAATCCAAGTTGGAGACGCCCTGCGGGTCTGCCGTCGACTTTAGCTGTCTCACTTTTGCATAATACACTTTGGCCAGGCTGAGCTGGTTATCGTGGTGGTAAAACAGACCGAAGAGGTAGTACACGTGTGGAACCAGTTTGGTGTACACTACAAGTTCCTGTGAGGAAAACGTGCCGCTGTCATACTTTTCGATAAACTCGGCTAGTATTCTTGATTCTTCAAGAGAGGTGTCATTTATGACTCCCCAATCGCCTTTTACAAAGTGCGTCTGGATTTGCTGGATGGCAACCATCACCCGGAGGTGGCACAGCGAAAGATGCGTCGCCTCAGCTCTGTTGAACGATGTCATTTGGTGCACCGAAATCTCTTTGTCTACTAGTTGCTGGGTGTTCCGCAGAAAAGCGAGCGCTTTGTCCTTCTTGTCCCATGCTTTGGTCGAGTAAATCAGGCTTATAAGGAAAAAAGCCACCATGACGTATTGCGACGGGGTGAGCCAGTCAAAATCTACGACGCACGATTCGTCTCTCCCGTCATTGTGCAGCGGGATTTGCAAACACGATTTATCCGTGCCTGGCCAGTGGGTTCTGCTCGACAGGTTGTTCTCCTTGATGAATGCGTCCGCCCGCGATATCTTATCCTTGCATTCGTTGTACTTCTGAGTGGAAATGGACATCAAAAGGTCACACAGTATGAATGCGCCTTCCAATTGCACGTTCCCAGGGCTTATCCCGTCCAGCACGCCCTTGGCCTTGCCGGGACTCCCACGACGTATATTGTCGAGCACTACGTTCAACGATATCACCTGTCCCATCACACCTGGAAAAGCACCAAGAGGCTCCTGAGGTAGGCCATACATCCCACTGTAATGCCACTTCAACCACCGCAGCAAAACCGAAAACCCAGAAAAACCACGGTACTCGTCCTGGAGAGAAGCGAGAAACGTCATACCTGCTTTTGACCTCCCACTTCTCATGATAATGCCCGTTTCCAGAACTTCGCACCGGAAACAAAGCGACGCAAAACCGTGTCTCTTGCATATCGTTATAGCCTTGTTGATATAGTCTTCCGCGAGATCAAGCGACTCTGTTTCGTCATGGACTATCTTTGCTGCCTGGAAGTATATGATCGCCATCATCTCAGGCGATAAAAGAGGTTTATACCGGTGTAAAGCCACCAAAAGACACGAAACAGACGCCCTCACCAGCTGGTTGTATTTTCCCCCAGAAAAAGGATTACAATGTGCCTCCTTAAGGAATCTCTCGCTCGCTATAAGGAGATTATACACGCGGAACGGCTGATTTTTCTTTAAAGAGTTATAAAGGTCCCCTACACCACCAGGAGACACGGTAAGCGGATCTGAAGAAAGCGGTGATCCGCTTCTCGGTATTCCATCAGCTGACGAGAAATTTGTAGCAACGGAAACATTCCCAGTTGTCTCTGGGAAAGGAGAGGATGAAGGGGTCATCGTGATGAGTCGTGTACCAACCGTGAATGATGAAGCAATTGATTCGAACAATGTTCATAATCTATCTTCTTATCACCTGTACTCCTGAAGGAGGAAAAATCAAAAGTTGTCTGTCTCTCTGTCATCAAATTTAGTGATTTCATACGGCATATGTATCTGATCACATTGATACGCTCACAAGACTTGCGACGTTCAGTAATAACCAAAGATATCATTCAGCATACACGTACCCTAAAATCGCTTTCCATTGCCTGTTGCAATGGGGATTGTGGTGAGGCATTGTCTGGCGTTAAACTGGATTTACCATAATAACCAACAACTCGACATCAGTTAGAGAATAAAAGACATAGTAATGCCAGAACTCACGATGATGAGGTGAACAATTCTAACACATGATGTTCAACAAGATTGAACTATTACGAGTGGACTCATCCCAGGAGGCCACCCCCCGAGGAAGTATATTGTCGGTGTATTGGAATCCGATACTACGATGCATGTCGAATGCAATACACGACGAAAGGACTACTGGTTTCGGTTACTCTGCTTTTGATTGACGTCATTCCTCGTCATCACGTGCGCATGAGAATAGTCATTCTTTGTGGCCTTTATGCATTCGAATGAGCGTTCCCCACAAACCCTATGCATCCTCTTGCAGGAGTAATTCGTGTATAAAAGGGCGACAAAGAACCCCGATTGAGAAGCAGCTTCAGGTAAAAGTAGTACATCATTTACCCGAAAAGAACTACAAACAGTTTCGTGATTACCTGGAAAAGAGAGCACTATGAGTGCGAACTACACAGCTCAAGCTACTCCCAGGTCCTCGCATCAACACGTGGGAATAGTACATCAAGAATGTCCTACGAGGACCACAAAAACACCAACAGATATTCACAGTGACGAAACGAAAACATGCCACTTTTTGACGTCTAGTGATAACACCTGATAATCAGCTTGATTCAAAAGACGACACACGTGGAAGGAATCACAAACCGAAATTAACCTATTTCATCTTACTACGGACACAAAAAATCACCCGGAGGACATCATCACACTTCAAGTATCGAAAAACGGTGCGATCCAACAACTTAGATATTGTGCAAACCCCACTTGAAGAAATAATCAACATCTACCTGGATTACCAAGACTCTCTGCCAACACCGACAAACCCATTGTCCTGATGGCGAAAAAAGACAAGACAAAGAACCAGGCCACACTTTGCCAAAAGTATTCACAGCCAAAGTTGATCGAAGCCTTCCAAGCTATTTAGCAAAACTTAGTACAACTATCCATCTTCACGGAAAAAATGAAACAATGTGATAGACTCAAGCATCAAAACACAGCACAAAGTTAATGAACCATTCTTTAATAACCACTACATGACAAAGAACAGGTGAACAACAAATTAGACAAGCACCACAGAACTGATGACCGGGGAAAACTCACTCTGCACACTTCTAGAGCAAACAAATGGCGTAAGCCTATCTTGAAGGCGATGTCCCTTCACACCACTAGAAGCGCACCAGAATGTGACGTGCACGAATTGATTCGATATCGTACGATCTCTATACGGAATGACACGCAGGCATGGTGTCACTATAAAAGGTGTTGAAATGAAAAAGATGCTTGAATACATTGGAGAACAGGTGCAGCAGTCATCAATCACGGCGTTTTCAGATGCTAGCTTTGGGGCACACCAAATCAAAGATTCATCCCTCACCAACAACCACGGTGTCTTGGAAACCAAGAAAAGAAAAAACAGCTGTCACGTCATTGTTGGATTACAAACCGGTGTAGGAGGTTCTATCGTTGGACTCCGATGCTAACTTTAACCGGAAAACACCAAATATACAAAGACAGCACTGCGGTTGAAAACATCGTCAACGAGAAAAGCTGGCTGACACGGCCAAACAAACACGTACTTATCAAGATAGCATGCACCAGACATATAATCAATAATAGCAAGTTTTAGGTAGAACGAGTAGACTTAATCGATCAGATCTACAAGCAATACCCAAACAGACTTTCCAACTACCGAGGAACGGAGCCCCTATCAACAAGAAAGTATTCTGAAATCGACTACAAAAAAGACAGAGGTGTCAGAGAAGAGGAATGTGTACTTCTCGCAAGACATGGGATATTCGGTAATAGCCAAAGATATCATTCACAGCTTGAATAATGTATTAAGCATGGATAAGACAGACACCGTAAAACGCCTAAACAGGATATACTGTAAGAACACCAGTAAACTCACATATAATTATTATCGAGTAGTAGAAAATGATATTGCGAGACATTGATATTAGTGAGGTGCATCCTAAACAAAACATTAATAGTATATGGAGTGAGGTTACGTAGTAGAGAAACACAGAAATAATTGTCTGTTGAGTCAATTTCCAATCTACACCATTTAGTCACATTACGTCAGTCCATTCGACTAACACAATTAATGAAGAATTGTCCACACTCACCCTGGGCTCTGGGACAACAAGTTCACCAAATTATTATTTCTGCCCGGGAAAATGGTCAGAAAAGTTTGACAGAATCAAGTGTGTTTTGTATTATTGAAGAATCAGACACTTTCTATCGTCAAGGTCCATGCACACAAACTGTATTATTTTTCAGCCTTTGAAAGATATTAGAGCCATCATTTACACGAATCACTATAAACCAATCACCATGAAAGGACCCGTTTAATCAAAGATTGTGCTGGAGGAATTGTGTTTTGTTACTCTTTGATTGGAAGCACCCTCGTAGGGCAATCTCTGCGATCTCAATCGTTTATCCTTGAATCTCAGTTGTCTGTGAGACCTCAATATATAAAAAATAAGAATCCCAGTTTCCATAGGATCGCAGCCTGGCTCTTCGATATGCCTTTTTTCGAGGGTCTTTATTCAATGAATCTGGAAAATATCTAATAACTTTATGTTGATGGATAACCATATGTATTTTTAATAGCCGTGCTACTTTAAATTGTGATTCGAGATTGTGGATCAAAAAGTCTCATTTGATGTAGAAAGCTAACAATTTTGAGCATGTCACGATCAAAATTCTGTCATCTACGGATTACTCCTGGTTCTGTTTAGATGGCGTAGGAGATCGGATTTGAAACAGGGGGAATCGTAACAAGACGTTTTCGGTTCAACGAAGAAAACATGAAACGACTTTTGGAATCATTCTCTGTTCATCATATAGCATACTGATTTCACTGAATAAATGTTACATACTCTCTCTTGATGATTCTTTTGAATACTCTTCGGATTTAATTTTCTCCAACATTCCATCATGCAAGTGATGCATGGGTTCTGCATTCCTTTGCAGGTCACCTGCATATGCTCCTTGTTTGCTTGTTCCTTTTGAAAAGTGCAAATAATAAAAATTTTCAGAAATTTTTGAAAAGCGTTGTTCTTTTATACAACGTACATACATTCTGTTCTCTATGGAGAATTCTTGTATCTCATGAATGATCCGGCAACTATTTTTGTATTCAGTCTCTGACGGTAACGCACGCTTTATGAGACGTTCATGAATAACGTGATTTCCTTGAGAAGCATCCGAGATGCAAAGTTTCCTCTCAATCTTTTCAGTAAATACAAATCTGGCAAGAAAAAAAAAAAAAATTCCCTCTTAGTTCAGATTTGATTTCTGAAGCAAAGTCTTTGAGAAGCCCGAAGTATAGTTCAGGAATTCCAATCATGACATGAGGTGGCCAATTATCAATTATCGTGGTACGTTTCAACTACTCTTGTTTTATTTCCAGGTGAAATTATCACATCTTCAAAGCAAGCGATGGGGTTACCCTCCCTTCTTGCAGGTATATAAGGAACATCGGCTCCCCAGAAAATGGTCGCATCACCTGGTTATCGCACGACAGCCACTGATTGATATTTGTAATGGATTCACTCAAGCTACCGACCACTGCAGCACAGGCAAAGGCATTCACCGCTGCCGGTTCGCTTTCTTATCCGATGAATGAGCCGGCAAAGGAGGATGTGAGTCCGGAGATTCCGGATATGGGTGTTAAGCAGGAGGAAGTTAGACAAGACGATGAAAATGCCAACAGCACAAGCTCCGGGATTGTTCCGACGTTACAGAATATTGTGGCTACGGTAAATCTGGACTGCAGGCTGGATTTGAAAACGATAGCTCTTCATGCACGTAATGCCGAGTACAACCCGAAGCGTTTTGCTGCTGTGATTATGAGAATCAGAGAGCCTAAGACTACTGCTCTGATCTTTGCATCTGGTAAAATGGTGGTTACAGGAGCTAAATCCGAGGACGACTCCAAGCTTGCATCGAGGAAGTATGCGAGAATTATCCAGAAACTTGGGTTCAATGCGAAATTTACAGATTTTAAGATACAAAATATAGTGGGATCGTGTGATGTGCGTTTCCCGATAAGACTTGAAGGTTTGGCATTTTCGCACGGAACTTTCAGTTCGTACGAACCTGAATTGTTCCCGGGCCTCATTTATAGGATGGTGAAGCCAAAGATTGTGTTACTGGTTTTCGTTTCGGGCAAGATTGTTTTGACCGGAGCAAAACAAAGGGAAGAGATCTACCAGGCTTTTGAAGCCATCTACCCTGTGCTGAGTGAGTTCCGCAAGTCGTGATGTATTCATTAGCTGGCTGGTGGGTTGAGCTTGGAGGTTCCAGCAAGTTGGTCCTCCCATCTCCAAGTTTTACAGTAGAAACATGGAAGTTTCTTGGGATTAATAGGCCAGGTGATCTTTTTTTGAGAGAATCTATACTGTTTTGCATCATCAGTGGAATTTGGCGTGATAGAGCAGTCAAGCTGCAAGGCTTAGAAGGTCTTGGGAGACTCCTTTTCTCGGACAAGACAGAATTTCAACATTACATAAATTCAAAAATTATTTAAATGAAATCAGACAATCCACAAGAAAAAACACCTTCTCTCACTCTCGAAGTGTCTGTGCTGATTCAATGCAGGAGGAACGGACTACTGGATTCGGTTACTCCGCTTTTGATTAAGGCCGTTCCTCGTCATCACACGTGCATGAGAATAGTCATTCTTCGTCACCTTTATGAGCGTTCTCCACAGACTGTATGCATCTTCTTGCACGAGTAATACCGAAAAACTATCACCACCTGAACATCTGGAGAGAAAGCTATGAGTGGGAATTACTATCGAAATCTGCACTACAATGCAGGGTATGACGCAAATCTATTCAAGACTTCACATATGTATCTGGTGATGATGGTCACTCATGTATTGTTGGCATTGGATCTATTTTTAGTACGATCGTTGTATAAATACGTAGTCCAACCATCCGTAAAGGAGAGTAACTAATCAGTACATCAACATGGTGCGAATTCTGTGGAGAGAACTTCAGCTTCGACTACTCCAAAAACTACGCTAAAGGAGCCATCGTCTTGGTATGAAAACATCGAAAACCTGTTTGAATAGCTTGGATTGGAATGTGTGCTCAGAGTGGCAAAGCATGAAGATCTAGAGGTATCAACCGAATCATTAAATTTTTCATTCGAAGGCAAGATCTTGGCAATCCAGAAATCTTCGGAACGCAAACCACAAGTATGGAATTGACGCGTTACACGAGCGTTTAGGACACGTATCGTACTCCGTACTCAAGGAAACAATCGCTAAAGTCTCATAGAGGGAGCACAAATCAAAGACCTGTGCGAGTCCCTTTGTGACACATCTCTTGCTGGTAAGGCCAGAAGATCTGATGCAATTGAAGGCCCTCGTGAACGTTATAGAGCAAAACAACCCTTCGAGAATGTACACGGGAGAAAATCCCGGAAACCTGTATGTCACATACACGTCTGATTTCACGAGCTTTAGTTCCATTTATTTTATTAATGGAAAAAACAAAGTGATCGACACGTTCAGGACTTATGCCGCTATGTCTCCGCCAGTTTGATAAGCCCGTTCGTATTCTCATCTCGGATAATGGAACTGAGTTTCGCAACTAATTGATTCGGATGCAAAGTCAATGTCACGAGACTATCGTACAAAACAAAATATGGGCAACCGGCTAGCCACGGCATATATCTGATGCCGAACAAAGATACCTATGGTTAGATCACATACATTCCCGGAACTAAAGAGGTTTTGGAAACAAACATGTCAAGTTCCATAAAATCATGTACTATCAGCCATCTCAGGAGCCCATACGTCTAGAACTTGATGGTCGAGTTGATGACTCGAATACCAATCAAATTGACAACGGACGGGGTATGAGAATGACAGAAAATGTGATTTCGGACCCAAACGAGTCATCTTCTGCATCTTTCAGGGAACACTGCCCGGAAAATCCAGTAAGAGAATCGCATGAAAGTTCCATAACACAACAGAATGGTAATGCGGTTTCCAATTGGTGTTGGGATGGTCCAGACGCGGGACATCTTCTCAGCCAACGACGACTGTCAACTTAACAGATGCTACTGAGAATAATAGCATTGCTGTACCGAGCGATGACGTGTACTATGATGGTGTGAGTGTGCAAAAAAGGACAAGGGTGTTGAGGCTGCCGAGGATCAATCACATATTTTGGAGCAAGAGAATGTTAATCATATGAGTTCGAATGATCCCTCGGAGAATTTCAGTCATTCTAGTTTCCCTGATACCACACTGGATGTAAGTCATTCGGGTGTTCAGGCAAATACTGAAGAGGATAAAGATTTGGAAAAGAATCACGATACTAAAGTCAGTCTACATGATGTGAGTCATC
>PPLB01007063.1:3563-19984 GCA_003706365.1 Citeromyces siamensis
TACGATTCTGCGTCATGCAAGGCAATGCACAGTGGATGCACCGTTGGAACGCGTAGTGCGTCCAACGGTCAACACCCTGGTCAAGTGTCGTTGTAGCCGTTGCGTCCTACTCACTCACATATACTGTTGAGCAGGGGGAAAATGCCGTCACGCATTTGAATCTTGCGGTACGTATTCTGTTTCCCAAGTTTGTGTTCTTGGCTGCCTCATGTTTTCTCTTACCATGTATCGACATACATCAACGCACGCCGGCGCATGCATCGCGCTTGTGTGTGTATATAAACTAAAGACGCACCTCGCTTACTCGAAAACTTTACATTCCAACTACATTCACTCTTTAGAAATGCGTGCTTCCACTTTGGCCCTATCCGCACTTGTCGCTACCGGATCTGCTGCGTACTCCAACTCCACCACCCTGTCTTATGTTACTCAGACGCTGACGCTGACTGTTTGCTCTGACGATGTTTGCAAAACACAGCCGATCACCACCACTGTCGCTGCTACTCCAGGCGTGACGAAGGTGCCCGTCTCTACTGATGAGGACATCACGTCCACCGTCTACGCCTACCTGACCGTGGGAGCGGCTAACGCGTCCTCCAACTACACGGTGCCCTCCGCCACTCCAGCAGAGGGAAAAGGTAACAATATGTACGCTCCGTTTGGTGCTGCTGCCCTGGCCGGTGCTGCAGTCTTTTTGCTTTAGTTCACTGTTGTATAATTATTTTTTATAGATACCTTTACATTTAGAATATTTACTTAGTTTCTTTGGGGTTTAGGGTCGTTTGCCAAGGAATTTACCACGTTTTGCCAAGCGGTCACCAATTCCCAACGTGCATAATTCCTCTAGAGTGCATAACCGAGGACCAGTGCGTCCGAGCAGTTGGCCATCTTATATACAACGTGCTGCATTGAAATTTCATCTCCTTTTCCGCGACTTGTTGGAGAGTTATCAGATAGAGCGTCCACGGTGTTCTTTGTGAATTCTGCATGAGCTTCGGGAATAAACCGAATGCAGAAAAATGCCGTTATGAAACACGGCAGTGGAATTCGGAAGGCGATGGAGATCTTTTTGGAGACAATTCTTTAGGTCTTCGGAAACATTCTGCAAAAATTATCTTACAGGCCACTACAACTTTTCAATATGGGACTGATCTCCCTTGGTCCGCCTTTCTAAAAGTATATCGCAATAATCCTGAAATAAATCAACATGGGAGGCGTTGAGGAAACCTACTAGTCATCGGCCAACTCCACGTCAAAAGGCAGTTAAAAGGCCTGGCTTTCTTTTCCGGGAATTAAATTTACTGGGGAGCAATATCGGAAAATCTACAGGTGGTGCTCCTATGTGCCTCGCGGTTGACCCCATCATAAGTGACTCCCATCTCTTCTCCAAACTCATGAAACCATTTTCGCTACTGTAGTTGGGATATTCCAGAGCAGAATCGGCTGCCCCACAATTCGAATCGCCCAGAAAACTAGCCGCACAGTACCTGTAATCGTTATTCTATTATAACTGTTGGTCTTCCAAGATAACTGATGTGAAAGATCTTTTGCTCATAAGGTTGATGAATGGTCATATATTCAAACACTTTGAGATCAAGGTGGAATTCAAAGATCCAGGTTTGGCTTCATCACACACAAGAATAATAAACTGTTTCCAATGTTTGAGATAGGTTGCAGAACGCTAGTACTTCTACGCCTTGCGCTTGATGATCATTTGAAACATAGATATTAATTGCTAAACACGCATGGAACATGTAGTTTGTTCCATGACGACGCAATGAAAGTGTATACATTTAGGATATAGCAAATAGACACAGCAATTTATATTGTATATTGAGTTAATGACCATAATACACTTTCTGTTGAACAAGTAAGACATCAAGTCAGACTAACCGACTGACGCCATTAATGAGAAGTTGTCCGCACTCGCCCGCAATGAGGGCCTGAGACAGCAAGTATATCAAATCTCTCATAATGAGTTTAGTGGATGCTCTTAATGTGAGTTCATACAATGTAGTTAATTTGACCAAACGAATCTAATATTTTCACTAACCCGAAGTCGGAACTGTCCCGAATTCACTGACTAGCACCTCGATCGTAAATACACACAGACTCGGTCCTTGAGCTTATCGGATATAGAAATGTCTGCGTTTCCAATAAGAATATCTAAACCGTGTCCGCTGAGCAAACCATTTTTGTAAAGCCGCCACCAGGAAATGGTCTTATAAATCCTGAGTCGCATCAAAATATGGTGTTCCAACTCAAAGAGAGTATATGTGGATTGAAAAAGTCGGCCAGAAACTGAAAAAAAGTTTTTCAAGAAAATTTCAGGTTCAAAAGACTTGTTCCATGTGTTTTTCACAATTTAAATCATACCCAAACTGTAATTATTGGTGTCTTTGTCGATGACTTAGTTGATGATTCTAGGAGCTGGGACAGCTTGAGCTGGATAGTCGTCGTTTGTTCACTTTCCAGGCATTCCAGAAATCTTTTGTAATATAGTTTTTAGGCGAAATGATGTATTATTTTAACCAGCAGTTGGTGCTTAATTGGAATCTCTTGATTCTTCCTTTTAAACCCGAATTACTCCTGCAAGAGGGTGCATATGGTTTATGGGGAATGGTCATTTGAATGAGTATTCTCATGCACGTGTGATCACGAGGAATGACCTTCTTAATCAAACGCAGAGTAACCAAATATAGTAGTCCTTTCCTCCTGCATTGCATTCGACATGCATCCTAATAGTGGATCCCTGCTGATCCAATACACCAACAGTATGATTGTGGAACACTTCGGTTCCTTTATCTCCTGAGATTTCAGCTCGCCCAAGGATTGGTCTTGCTCATGTTACTTACGGAATCATTATCTGGGGAATGCCGACCGCCTCCAGTGTCTCAATGGTATGGAGGAAGCATTGGATTGGCTCATTGTAACCAGCAGGCGATTCATTTTGTAGATGAAACTGCATCTGCACATATGATATATCATACGATATGGTTGGTAATCGAACCACTTCTATAGTATTGATATAACAAGCCAGTTTTTGTGTAGATTTAGTCATAATGGTGCTCCTACTTTTACTTTCCAACACTTGTAACTTGTATTCAATAGGATAACAGTGAGCACACGTTCTCCTACAATTGAGAGGTTTCCTGAATTTGGGTGCAGCCTCGTTCCGTCCGACTGGAACCAGGATATATCACAAACTTGCTGAATCTTGTGTTTCTCCAATGGGATAACGGAACGTGTAAACGGCATTATATCCGCGTGCACCAGAACATTGTTGGTGAGTATTCCACAACCATTCTGGCCAAACGTAGTATGTTTTGGGGTGGTCAGCAAAAGCAGTATTATATTGATGAAAATGGGACGACTCAGGTCCCCGACCGGTATGATGTGGTATTCGGGACCTCAGCGCGTTTCTTTTAGGACAAGGTCTGAGCGTCATCAGCGAAAACAACAAAATACCAAAGTAGGTTAATTGATGCAGTCCGATTCGTTGGGTTCAAGTAACGTTTTGCGATTGGCGGATAAGAGAGTCATCTAGAATCGAAATACCTCCGCCAAACGAGATGTCGTTCTCGTCCACAACAGACTCATCAACCGCAAACTCCCCCAGAGGAAATCTCGCTTAAAAAGACAGCCCAACTTGAAGGAAATCCAGAGGAATAGTTCCAGCCTTGTCCAGATACATGTATCACCTTACTTTCTCAAATCCATATGCAGCTTCAAACGATCCATAGTGGACTCAAAGCATGGCTGAGGAGTTAGAGTCTCTGACATGTTTTGAGTAGTTTCTAATACAGATAACATGGCAGATACCTTTCTGTCCACATCGTTCCGTGCGAGATCACAGCTCACGGAATGTGTGACTGTTTTCTCAAGACATTATTTCAAGTCAGCCATTTACGATTTCGTCATCAGAGATAGCAGATCGAATATTGGATTGAGATCTACGATTATCTACGGCAAAGTTAGCAAGTGGTATTGGTCATTTGAGATCACAGATTCCGATTTCCTCGCGCCCGGAAGGATCACAGAAAAGGCAAATCCTGGTGGAGATGCCATGCGACTCTGGTAAGGATCGCGTCAAGTGAGATCAAGAAGGAAAATGATAGAATAGAGAATTGTTCCGCTGAGTATGAAGGTATATCACGTGACCCTCTCGACAGCTCGCATACAAACATATATATATACAGCAACCAATTTCATCCAATGTCAACGAGTGTAAGTCGAATCAATTAGCTTCATTTTCTAACCGCAGGCGCTGGAGGGGAACCACGTTAAGCACATCCCGTTCACCATCCCTGGACAGCCGCCAATCCTGGACGATGAGCATGCAGGGACAAAGAACAAGACGAGAAGCGCTGATTACGATGTCGAGACTGCTGGGCCTTCCACCAAAAGGGAGGTACACCATACATCCTTCCGCGGGTGGAAGGAAGTTGCTGGGTGGAGAGAGGTGGACAGTTTGACGTTCAAGGACGAATTGGACGACCTGTTGATGAATGTTTCGTTATTGGCCAAAGTGCTACCGCGAAAGGCGTTTGGCGACTGGTACCACGGTATCGGAGCCATTGGATTGGCTGGGCTTCTTTCCTGGGTGATTGGGAAGTTCAACTGGTCGATTGCACCTGTTTTCATGGTAATGGTGGTGATATCAGCCTACTACAGGACGTCTGTGCGTCAGTACAGAACCACATTGCGCGAAGAGGCACAGCGAGAGTTTTCTGTTCGGACGATTGAAACCGATTTCGAGACGCTCGACTGGCTCAACACGTTTTTGGAAAAGTACTGGGTGTATCTCGAGCCTTCTGTTGCACGTATAGTTTGCGAGCAGGTTAATCCAGTGCTGGCCGAGTCACCAGCTCCAGCTTTTATCAAGCAATTGTGGCTGGACTCATTTACACTCGGCACAAAGCCTTTCCGCGTAGATCACGTTAAAACGCTATCTGGAACGCACGACAACGTTGTGGTGATGGACTGGGGGGTTTCTTTCTGTCCAAATGCGCTAACAGATGCCACTTATAAACAGTTGAAAAATAGAGAGGACCAAAAAGTGACGGTGCGTGCCAAAATGTTTGGAATCACAGTCCCCGTCGTTGTGAGCAACGTTTCATTTAGTTTGAATGCGCGTGTGCGTTTTAGAATGATGCCCACTTTCCCTCATATCAAAACTATCAACGTGTCGTTGCTCGAGCCACCAAATTATGACTTTACAGCAAGACCTTTCCTGATGGGCGACTCGATCTTTTCGTGGGAGATTATGAACTTTCCCGGCGTTTTTACCCTGCTGAACGAGATGACAAAGAAATTTGTTGGGCCGCTCTTGTACGCACCGCTATCTTTCCAACTCAACGTAGAGCAACTCATGTCGGGCAGCGCATTGAACTCCGCCATCGGAGTGCTGGCGATCACATTAAAGGAGACAAAAGATTTGCGCGATTCCACTGTTGGCAAACCAATCGCACAGTCCCCCTTCTTCAGAGTGGGGTTCTGGAACGAGTACCTTGGACGTACAGCTATTGGAAGATGGAACGATACGCTTTACATATGCGTGCGCAGCATTTCTGAGCCCTTTTCCGTTACCCTTTTCGATGCTGACGCTCCGAATCGGTTCTTAGCCGTGGCGCGTTACGATCTAGAGACGCTGCTGGAAGAAGGCACATTGAAGGATGTGGAAATCCCAGCCATGCGCAACAACAAACCTTTTGCCACTGTAAAGATGGATATGCAGTTTATGGGTGTCTTGCATAGCTTGAAGCAAGCGGATGGTTCCTCTGAGCCTCCTCCAGAGCTCAACACAGGTATCCTTCGCATTGATGTTGGTGCATCTAGGGCTACACCAAAACCAGTCTCTGGATCCAGAATTTACGTCAACAGACAGCTCATCAGTAGTAATGGAAGCTGCGAGGTGGTGGTCACAGATCGCGCCAACACCAGAGTCAAGATCGAACTCGTCACGGGGAAAAAAAACGAATCTGTCGGATATTTTTACGGCACGCTTTCTGACCTTCTTGATGCTGCCGCCATCGGCAAGCATTGGCAGCTGTTGTCCACCGGGGGTGAGGTGAATTTGACAACTAACTGGGACGCGGTAGAGATCACTGGTGTTTCAGGTTCAGCAGGGTACAGGGACCCGATTGGAGTGGTGAGAGTAGAGGTGCGCAAGGCTTCCGGGCTGAAAAACCTGGAACGTATCGGCACAATCGACCCATACGTTCGTGTTCTGATTAATGGGCTCCAGAGATCCAGAACACTGGTACAGGAGTCTACACTGGATCCAGAGTTTAACGAGACTCTCTATGTCCCCATAAACTCACCACTACAAAGACTGACGCTGGAGGCGATGGATGTCGAGAGGGGCCCTGACAGGTCGCTCGGTTCCGTGGATGTGAAGCTCGACGATCTTTTCACCAAAGATGAGAAGAACAACTACGTTGAGTGCACCAACACAGGCATCGAGGAGAGAAGACTCATAACAAAGAAGGGACCTCGTGGAACTGTCACGTACTCATTGCAATTCTACCCGACACTGAGGTTCAGGGACGAAGAAAAAGACAAAGAGCAGCAGACCACCGCAAATGACAAAGAAGAAACTGAGAAGGAGAAGATTGTTGCGCCACGTGAGGAGGTTTTAAACAAACCGGATGAAAATCCGGTTGACCAGCGTTGTCCACCGCCTTCGAAGGCTAACGAGGAAGAGGAACTGCAGTCATTGCCAGTGGTTTCTTTTGACAAACTGCAAGAGTACAAACAAGGTGTGCTAGTATACACCATTGTAGACGGATCCTTCCCCAGAGATGGATACATCCAAGCTTTTTTCGACAGCCGTGGGTTCGCAGACTTTGTATCTCCGCATGTTTCTGGTCGTACTAACAAGGTGGGCGTCACGGGCGATTACGTTGTACGTGAGCTTGGTGAGAGTAAGGCGATTTTCAGATTTTCCAAGAAAGCAGACAGTGACCGTACAGAAAATGCGATTGCACATGTGGAAATCTCTACGAAGGAACTGCTCCAAAATTCGTTCAATGCACCGTTGTCTCTTCGTCTGAAAGGATCTGAAGAGGTGACGATTCGTGTGCAGTGCAAGTACATCCCGCTGTGCATGAAGCAGCTCCCGCTGATGGACTCTATTGAAAACGTGGGTAAGCTCAACATGGTGATAAAATCTGCTACCGGGCTTCCTGCTGCTGACAGATCGGGCAAGTCGGACCCGTACTGCCGTGTGGTTTTGAACGGCAAGGAGATTTTCAAAACCAAGAAAATCAAGCGCACGCTTTCACCAACGTGGGACGAGTCATGCGCTGCTGATATCGCCAACAGAATTGACTCTACGCTCCGCTTGGAGTGTCTAGACTGGGACATGGGACCAGAGCCAGACGATAAACTGGGTAACGCTGACATCAAGCTGTCCGAGCTCACGCCCGGAGAAGATAGAGAGATGACCGTTACGTTGAAGGACGAGGATGGCAAGGATGCTGGAGAAATCACCATAGCCTTGTTCTTTAAGCCCGAGTACGTGGTGCTGATCAAGCCGCAGACAAGCTCGCCACTCGACCTGGGAGGGAAAGTATTAGGAGCAGGCGGTAAGATTATAGGCACCGGGGTTGGTGCCGGTGGTAAAGTTATCGGAGGGGGTGTCGGAGCGGGCGGGAAAATCCTCGGAAAGGGTGGCAGTATCCTGAAGAAGCCGTTCAAGGGGAAGAGTGAGTGAATAGGAAAATAATAAATAGATGAAGCTACTCGTACCATTCATGAGCCGCACATCCTTACATCATGCCGCCAAAAAAACGGCGAACTAATTCAGGGTGCTGGACGTGCAGGAGGAGAAGGGTGAAGTGCGGCGGTGAAAAACCGTCGTGCGAGAGATGCTTAAAGTCTAATCGTATATGTAAAGGATACGATGTCTCGCTTACGTGGTGCACCCCTTGTACTGTTAGAGACGGTTTTCTAATTCAGGGTAAATGCACCAATACGTCGAGAAGCCAAGTGTCATTTGTGAAATGGAAGTCTCTTTACGAGTTTGATGATGATATTGACAGGGACATCGACCACGTTTCGCGGATGATGGAAACCCCGACGGTGTATAGCACTGACACCTTTGACGTTGCCGTGAAGGGTCCCTTTGGGGCTTTCCGGAAACGAGACAGTTACACGGGAGAACTGTGGTATGACGTTGTGAGGGATACAGATCAAGATTACATTGACAAGTCCACTATATACGTTGCCGGGATCTTCCTGCAGGAGGCGATGGTGACGGGTCGAGCATTGCAGGACAACGGGTCTGACCTTTTGCGTGTTGTGTTCCAGCCGTATTTCGAATTGGAGTCGAAAACGAGCATACAGAACTACCAAGGTGGTATAATATTTGATGGGCTCCCGATGCGAGTAGCTGTGGTGGACGGGGTTGAAACCGTGTGCTTCGGCAAGGAGTTTGGACCTCTGATGAGGGAATTTTTCCAGCTTCAGTTTCTCACTTTGTCCTTTGAAGGCAGCTTGTGGCAAACAGATATCGTACCTCTTGTCAGGAACGTTATAGCGGAGCTGCCTTTCCATTGCGAGATGCACGTGAACAGCAGAACGTATGTGATTGGCCTAAAGCGGTTGATTACGCTCGAGGCGCTCGCCTTGGGGTGTTACCGCAAGGGCAAAGAGGACCTAGACCGGTGTTTGCAACTCCGGAAGGCTGCTGTTGCCCATTTTGCGAGCCTCATGAGCTTCTCTCGGTCATCGGTGCTGGAGACTCTTGCACGTGTTCTGATGATCAAGCTAGACTCGCTTCTTAATGTGCAGGAGAATTTCGGCCACCTTTTTTCGTACGATGCTCCCGAGGGAAACGTTGGCTCCATCTTTAAGTACATGCAGCTCGTGTTCAGGTCTACCTCGCCGATAGATTTCCAGAACTACCAGATCGAAGAAGAGGGGTACGAGGATTTAAAAGAGGGCTACAACATGAGTGCCAAGCCGGTAGTGCCTCTCTCGTGTTTGATCCAGATTGAATCCCGAATGGAGCAAGAGGAATCGCGATCTTTTACTGTCAAGTTTGACTACGATTACGAGGATGAAGAGGAGGAAGAAGAGGAGGAGCAGGTTGCAGGGCGTAAACGGACTGTGGTGAAATGTCCAGTCGACGAATCGAGTCCGGAAGCACTTGTTGGAGTACCCAAATCGCTCCTGGAGCTGTTCAGGGCCGCTGTCACTTTAGCCAACCACAGGAACTACTTCATTCGGAAAAAGCTTTTCCCGAGAAACTTTCCAAAAATGTGCTGCGATTTTGAAGACGAGCTTCTTAACTGGGAATGCGAGTGGGACCTTTCCGATAGCACACTTTTCCACAAGGCTTTGCACCACACGACAATTGCTTTTTACAACGCTGTGATCATATACTACCTACGGCTTGTAAAAGATCGAGACCCTAATTTGTTTCAGGACAATGTGCAGCGGGTCGTATATCATCTGGAATGTGTCACGTCGATCGAGAGCAATGCCGTTACGGTCCAGCCAATGCTCTGGGCGTTTTTCGTTGCCGGATGCGATGCTGTGAACCTAGAATTACAGCAGAGGTTTTTCGTCTTGATGAGATGTTTGAAAGGTTACTGGATGGCCAAGCAGATTATGCTTCACTTGTGGCAGGCGAAAAACGAGGATTATGAAACCTCTTGGCTCGATATGATAAAGAGTTGGGAGATTAGTATGTGTTTGATATAAAGTATTTTGTTTTCGAAAAATAATTCCTATCCTCGTAGATTATCGAGAATAGCTGTTGAAGATACCCCGACTGTAGATAAGAAAACTGGATCACACTCAAAGCCATTTGACTACGGATACTATGGTTAATGAAAATACTTTTGATAACGGTTGTATTTTTTCTACTTTGCTACTCGCCGCCATTATTCATGGGTTAAAACCTATAGGGGAAAAAAAGAGTGGACAAATGTAGCCATGGAAATATCAGCCCACCTGGTAGGGTGCCTAATAACTTCCACCCTTTAGCTTACTTTGAATAAGGAATATCCAAGATTTCTAAAATCACGGCGGTGAAAAATCCTTTGTTGTGGTATATATCATCCGCAACAGCTTTCCATAATCCATAAACAGCGTTTTAGAATTTGGGATGTTGCTGAATTGTTGGAGGTTTCCCGTCATGGTGAGTTCGGTGAACGATTGAAAACATGAGAAGACAATCTCAGAGGCCTTGGCATGAAGAGGACTGGTGATATCGGACGTCTCTTTTAGGACGCATTCCACGAGGCACGAAAATGGTAGATCATATCGCGTCCCGAATCACGTTTTTCCGCTTGTGACTAACAGTGAAAATACGTATCCGAGAAAAACTGTAAACGTAGTCTGGCAGCTTAAAGCAAAGCGTCGCTAATTTTTGTCCGAGTGGTGTTGAGTGAACGCACCTCGTGCTGGGCAAGCATGCCTAGATCTCAGATTTTTAGTCGCAGCTCAGTTCGAGGACCGCTGTCACTCTCTACGTATCTTTTGCTGTTAGTCAGTAGGTGTTCCTTTTTTCTCTCCCTGTTACATCAACTTAAATGTGTCTACAATTTCGCCGGAAACTAGAAAAAAAATTCTGAATGTCTTTACAACAAAACCTTTCGGCAGCACACGTGGAATAACCGTCTGACTAAAACATTCACAGGATGAGCCACAATTAGTCATGCACATGATACGCTTCGGTTTAAATAAATCGGTAATGAGATAGAAAGGGATCTTTAGGAAAATCATTTTTATATTAACAGTGAGGAACAGTACTCTAGGTTTATGTTGCTTGCTAACCAAATAAATTCGAGTGCCAACTGAGAAAAGTGGTGCGCTCGAAATGCTCACAATAATTTTCATGATAGTGGTAGAAGTCGCTCGCATTATACTAGGATACTGCAAAAAATCCGAGACACCCCTTGTAAATAGCCCCCTTCCTACGCATTATGTGGAAAACAATAACCTAAATTCAAACCTTTTAAATAATCATGCCACCACGTCATCAATAATTGTCATACTCTTCGTAAGAGGGAATGTCGATATGGAAGAAAGGAGTGTTGGTACCCGTTACAGCTGGCAGCGCATCCAAGTAGAGTTCTTCCTGGGATGATGCACCACTCTTATCCGCCTTGTCTCTAAAAGTGTCATATTCCTTCCCCACAAATGCGTACTGCGTTCTAAACTCTTCCTCGTCTACTTGTGTTGGGAAACCAAATCCGCCAGCGATGAGCGCCCTTCTGATCCACGGCGACAGGAGACCGCTAAAGTGGTATTCCACCTCTGCTGCCGTGTAGAGATACAGACCTTTACGGAGGTCCATGAGAGCCTGTATACCTGTTGCATCAATGGCAGTAACAGAGGAGAAATCAAAATGGATCAGTTTGAGCAGAGGACGAGAATCCACGGGTGCATCCGCAAGGTCATCTGCATCCGAACTTCTGCGGAAGGCGTTCTTGAAGCCTTGCCAGCTCCAGCGGAGCTCGCCCGGGTCATTCCAAGGACGGTCACCTTTTGACTTGTAAAGAACGGCATTGCCTCTGCGCGTCGTGCGCTTCACCTCGTCCATGAGCACATCAATCTGGCGGGAGCAGTTCGGGAAAGAAAACGATTCGGAAGGTCTGAACACGATGACTCCCTTTGGAGGCTGAGAAACTGGTATCTCTGCGTTGATAAGAGGCGCATGTGTGTACGGTTGAGACAGTGGGGATTGTTCCTGTGGCAAGGGCACCCATCTGGTAACGAATTTTGGAGTCCCGTTGGCAGCTTCTGCCACTTTAACACGCCCCAAAAACACACCGTTTGGCATCGAAATCCTCCACAAGAGCACAGCGACCGAGGCACACACTGCAAAGTAGATACCTGCTTCGATCGAGACAAACACCGAGAGAATCACCGCGATGATAAAGATGCCACAGTCAAAAGGTGCAATTTTCCAGAAATTGAGCGAGTGCTTATAACTGGCTATCAGATCACTCACCGCGTGAATGATGATGGCAGAAAGCGTACTTTTCGGGATATAGAAGAAGGCATCGGTGAAACAGTACAGCGCGAGCAGCACAACTGCCCCGGTGTAGATTCCAGCCAGCGGTGTGCGAACGCCACATTTAGCTTTGAGAGCAGAGCGTGAGAATGAACCGGTAGATGGGTACGCCATAAAAAAAGTTCCAATCAGGTTGTTGACGCCGATAGCCACGAGTTCCTGGTTGGGGTTGATCTTGTAGTCGTTGACACGGCCAAAAGACTTGGCGATGGAGATGTGCTCAAGCAGGAGGATGATGACCGAGACCGGGATCTGATCAGCCATCGCGGGCACAATGCCGTCGGGCATCTTCATGACGCCCACGTGCTTTAAGCCCGAAGGCACCTCTCCAATAGTTTTCAGCGGCTTCCCACCGTAAATCCTAAAAATCCCCCACGAGATGAGTGTGCAGAAGATGATAACCAGCGCGTTGCGCATCACCTGGAGGTAGAAGAACCACAATTTTCTGCGAGGCCACTTGCGCATCGCCAAGTCCGTCAGGTACTTTGTCAGGTAGAGGATAAAGAGCGGGACGAGCCCGAAAGCGGCGTTCACGTTTGTGAGGGGCAGGTTCTTCAAAGTGTCTATGATAACCATATAAGTAGCCTGTCTGGTGTTTACCGACGAGTTGTAACCCATGAGACCTGGCACCTGGCCTGATATGATGTTGAGAGCAGACCCGGTCATAAACCCCATAACGGCCGGTACCGGGATGTACTCCAAGATGAAGCCGAGCCTCAGCAACCCTAAACCCGCTGCAATGGCACCGCATATCAGTGCCAGCACTGTAGCGATGACTTCAGGCGTGTAATGCTCGCCTTTCCCTTGCACCTCGGCGATCACTTTACTAACTTGCATCGACATAACAGCCACGGGACCGATGGAAACGTCCTTTGAAGTGGCGAAAAGAGAGTACACAAACACTCCTACAAAACTGGAGTACAAACCGAACTCAGGAGACAGCCCTGCCAACTGCGCATACGACATCGACTGAGGAACCAGCACACACCCAACCGTTATACCCGCGATCAAGTCTCCATAAAGCCATTTCAAGTTGTAATGTGGAAGCCAATGCACTATAGGGAAGAGAGAGTTACAGTAGTCCTTCACTTTTGTTACAGGATCGGCAAAAGTAGTTTTCCCCCAATCTTTAACAGTTATTACGCTTTCCTCGTATGGTTGCACATCTGTGCCCCGTGTGTTGAAGGAAATGCTTTCGTCTTTTTCAGTGTAAGACATGATCTGCATTGCACCGGATTTTTCGCCTCTATAAAGGGTAATATTAGTGTGGCGCCAATATCAGTCATTTTGATGGATATTTCACACGTGCACGTGACTTGGCGTGAGATGTCATTGCACGTGACTTGTGGTTGACGCACGATCTCTCATTTAGGGACCCTAAACGTCGGGCCAAAAGCGAAAGAAATAGCGGGTGAAATTTGGTAGATCTTCCAGGGCTTCTACCTTTTCCGGGATTTTTTATCACGATGTCTAGGGGAGATATTTCTCCGTGCCACAGTGTGGCATAGGCATATGGCCTGTTTTCTAGGTACATGGCGTAATCGATCCACTGATACGACGCAGCCCTGCATGAAAGATTTTCAGGGTTTCGGATAATATCTCAGATATTTTTTTTTTCGGCGTATGACGACGCAATATCTCTATTCATCCTTATTCCGCAACTCTGGTTAGATTGTCCGAATCTCTTCACCTCTATGAAATTCCGGACCACAGGAAGCATACAGAGAACAAAGATACGGAGTCGAAAGATTGGTTTTACCCGAAATGCCTTGATTAATTCATCTCGGTTAATTTGACTGACTAAAAAGACGCATCTACAAAAATTGTTCTGTGGCTGTCTTGGCATGCATCCGCCCTGTGCATGTTGCCATGTTATTGTCCTCAGCACTCTAGTTCTTTCTTAATCTCTGAAAATTGTAGTAACTATCTCATAAACCCATCCAAATTCATATTTTGGTTGATCTTGCACAATTTGAGTGATCTTTAAACTTGATACATCTTCTGCCGCAAAATCTGCTTCACTTACATCGGGTTCTTGGGCACGCTGGACGACATTCCACGCTTTTGACGCTAAAGAGTTAGGATCTTGGTAAAATATGCCTATTAAAACTACCGAATGCGTGATCTTTCCCAAAGGAAAAGTTTGTTAAACCATTAACCTCAAACTGAGAAATATCAAAGCAAAAGCTCTACAGAGCATACACACTGACACTGTGGTACCATTTGGACACGTCAATCAACAAAAGTATATGGTCACTTTCGACATTGCGCCAACCAAATCAATCCATCTTTTCAAGAAACATCAGACAACAACGGAACAAACAGTTTCAACAATAACATGTGTGATACCTGGAACTCTCCAATGAGCAATTTCAGACATGTTCTTTTCAACAGAAAACAGTAATTCAAGGTACGTCCTGTCCGTATCATCGATGTCTCTCGCAAATAATACATTTGACAGTTTGAAGATGTCCAGACAATCAAGATTCAAATTATCCATGTCCTCCTGAGAATTGTGTTTCCAGAAGGTCTTTGCCATTCCTCAGATATTGAAAAAGTGTGGGAGATGTTTTTTTTTTCACATAAAACATATATTAAACATACCTAGTTATACTCAACCAAGCATCTAACATTCATTGTGAACTCCAGCGAGGTAGGTCAAAATTTTTCTGAAGGCACGTTATAGTTTTATCTAGTTGCGAAATTTTTGTGTAATGATGCGGTGGCTCAATGGTAGAGCTTTCGACTCCAGTTGAGATTTTCAGCAGTCATCGAAGGGCTGCAGGTTCAATTCCTGTCCGTGTCAATTACTTTTTTGAAACTTTGTACTACCCCTTTCTTCAATCATGGGCGATCATTTTGAAATCATTTCTATTATGCAGATTGCGATCTGATCCGGTTAGAAAATCTTGTAGGCATCTACTTCTATATCGTCTGTATAGGTAGTCTTTTTCGGCCTGTTATCTGTTGTAAATACTTTCACGATATCGACCAGCCGTGGAAAGTCAGCGCTATTAAATGCAAAATACCCTCGTCTTTCCTGGAAAACGTAGCTACTAAGTGACACAATCCTTTATTGGTTTTACCTCTCCTTGACTGATAAAGTATGAGGTGGCTACATTCGGTGACTTTTTTCTTTTTTTTCAAAGAGTATTGAAAGTTGAAGAAGAAAATAAAATTACACTTGTGAAATGAATCTAGATATTTTCGGTATATTGGATCAGCAGCGATCCGATCCTAGGATGCATGTAGAATCCAATACTGGAGGAAGGGACGATTGGTTCCTGTTACTCCACTTTCGATTAAGAAGGTCATTCCTCGTCATCAAACTTACATGAGAATATTCATTCTTCACTACCATTAGAATGAACACATAAACACTATGCATCCTCTTGCAGGAGTAATTCGTGTATAAAAGGGAGTCAAAGGAAAGTGACAGTTTCAAGTAGAAGTAATACATCATTTACACTAAAACCTATTACTTCGAACGCTTTAGTGGATATATGGAAAACAAGAAAACTATTAATGCAACCACACAGCTCAAACTAACTCTCGCATCATCAACAAACATACCCTATAATCGAAAAAATAAATATATCACTTCTTGTGTTTGTCAATGGAATGAAACTACCAGGTCTGCTCTACTGAAAAAATGTCTTTTGTTTTCCTCTATCCTTTTTATACGTTATTTCTCATGGTGAGGTGAGCATCACCATTACTTACGCATTAAGAACAATATTCTTGGTCCGTCATTTCTTCTTTTGCGACAAGTGCTCTTTGGGTTTCTGCTCCATTTTCACAGTCATCTGTTAGCCTCTCTCCACATCATTGTTCAGACACACCCCGTATCTTCCCATCATATCGGCCATAATAATGTCCATCAAGAGACGATCCCGGATGGTAATGATTGAGTAGGCATCGATTGTGCTTGCGAGAAATAGTTTCCGTTGGCGGGGTGCGTTTTCTTCTTAATGTCGTTACCGTTTCATCTTGCCGAGCAAATTATACTTCTTGCGAGAAGAGCGACGAGGATTTATTTCCACACGACGTGTGCGCGGAAAACGTTGTAATTAACTGGATCCCTGCTCTCGTCAAGCTACCCTTCCATGTTATATTCTACATTTCCTGAGTAGTATTTTAGGATGAAACCGTTTCTTGCGCGATTAGGTTTATAAATCCTTTTCCGCGACAATCTCTCGATTACAGGTGAGCATTGAGTTTCTCAAAAACGGATTTATTGTTACTCTTTGGAACATACACTCTTCATCGAAACCAGAATGCCGAAATTGTTCCAACTCTTTTGCTCAATGATATCGAAGGTTTGCTTGGGCTCTTTTCCGAAATCTATGAACTTCCAGCTGATATTTTTCTTTTTTTTTTTTTTTTTTTT
>PPLB01007063.1:20077-34325 GCA_003706365.1 Citeromyces siamensis
AAAAGTTTTTCGTTTGTATAATTGATGTAAAGCTGTTCAAAAAAAAAAAAAAATCTCAAAAATCTCAATCGCCGCGATCAGTCTTCTTTGAACGATACAATCGGAGGCATGCTTCCTATTTAGATTTTTCAACAGCAAGAGAAGGATATTGGATATTTGAATGCAGCTGGAGGATGTCATTGAGATGTTCTAGAATTCGACTGGAGAAGATCTTTGCTGGATTGGAGTATGCTCGGTCATCCTGAATCGCAAGAGTGTCTCTATTAACGGCGGAAGAAACTCTATGTTATTAATTGTGGCAAGTAGAATTATAGCCAATTAGGCGTTATTGGTTCTCGGCTCTCGACTCTTGTGAGAGCAACTCCAGATATTTTAGTTCGAAAGTCGTCATGGGTTGCTAATCGGGTAGTGCTTGGGCCCAGATCCGTAGACAATTACCATTCCGGTTACATGTTCTTGTGCATGTCACTAGTGTATGCTCAGGAAGTGCAATGTATTCGCCTGATGTTTGCATTTATTAACATATCCTCTCTATTCCTTGCTCTCTGTCGAGCTCCTCCTCGCTGCATATTCCTTTCTGCTTTAGATCTTGTCTTTTTGAATCGTGAAAGTTAGTTCGACTCTTTTCCGTTCAACGACGGCTCCGTTCACGAGCCATGGGCGGATCAGGCTAAATGGTTGAACATCCTCAGCAAGCGAGATGGAGAACCTCTGTTTGTGAGTCGGGCTGAAGTTGTCCCTCAAGCTTAGTGTATCCATAGTATTTGTATTTTCTCAAAAGCTCAGCGCACCTTTCATGTGTAAGTCGCGGTTAAGTTGCCTGTCACCAAAACCAGTATTACTAACTCACCTATGGATGTAGCCATATTTCTCGATACACCCTTTACTGAGTTGTTTCACTGAAGCACGCCCTTTTCCGGGTAGTCAAGGATATACAGAAGTCTCCTCTTTAGTTTTAATTCCAAAGATTTTTAGTGGAATGCACCCAGTGGTTCCTCCTCTTCTGTTTAGTTATTATATTCCTCCATGTCGTCTCCGAGCAGGTTTTGTTGTCCCATTTCCACTTTCGTTGGATATGAACCTCTATCCCCCAACATGGTTTCTTCTGTGGCCAAGCTCACCTGGATCACTCGATCTACCTCTGGTCCACCTGGTGGGTCCCGTCTTGTCAGTTCCACCAGTCTATACACTATTTCAGATGCAGAGTCCAAACTTATTCTCAGATACAACAAATCTGTCATCAATGGCCTTTCTAAAACTCCTACAGTCTTCAAATCATTGTTGATTGCTTTTTGAACAGCTGGTCAGCCTCATTAATGAGGGTTTTATGCACATACAAAATAATGATTCAGTGAAGCCCTCAGTATCACAGCCATTTTAACCAAAGTCCAAAAATACAGAAAGAAAAAAAAGGAAAAACAACAACAGGAAAAAAAAAAAATAATCACGGCGGAGAGTAGCCTTTTCTTATATTCTCATGAGCTCTGATCTATGTTTGGAAGAAAAAAATGCGCATTGCATTATGAAAAAAAGGAAAAACAACAACAGGAAAAAAAAAAATAATCACGGCGGAGAGTAGCCTTTTCTTATATTCTCATGAGCTCTGATCTATGTTTGGAAGAAAAAAATGCGCATTGCATTATGCGGCTCATGTTAAATGGTCGTGCACCACTAACCAATGGATAGAGCGATTAAACTAGACAACCAATTCCCCTCCTATACTCATCTTTTCGAGGTCCCCACTTTAAAATCGCTCGGTATATCGGACTCGGATGTTTCTAATTCAATCTACTTTTGCGGAAACTCGTTGGGGCTGATGCCAAAGACAACAAGAGACGCGATAAACAAAGAGCTGGATGCGTGGGCGTTCAGAGGCGTAGAATCGCATTTCAATCATCACGACAAGGAAAAGACGTCGTGGGTTGATATTGACCTCCCAGTTGTTCCGCTAATGGCTTCTGTGGTGGGTGCTAAGGAGAATGAAGTTGCTGTAATGGGCACGCTCACAATGAACCTGAATTCGCTGTTGTGTTCTTTTTATAAACCGGCGGGGAAAAAGAAAAAGATTTTTTTTGAGAAAAATCCGTTTCCCTCGGATTACTATGCCTTTTTGAATCAGGTACAACTGCATGGAGGGGACAAATCAGATCTGCTCCAAATCGCTCCGAAAGAGGGAGAGACTCACCTTAAGACGGAAGAAATTGTTCGAATTATTGAAGACTTCAGCGACGAGATTGCCCTGGTGTGCCTGCCAGGGATCCAGTATTATACCGGACAGTTTTTCGACATGGAGGCCATTACCAAGTGCGCCAAGAAAAACAACTGTGCTGTTGGATGGGACTTGGCACATGCTGTAGGTAACGTGGAGCTCAAACTACACGACTGGGGGGTCGATTTTGCTTGCTGGTGCTCTTACAAATACTTGAACTCGGGTCCTGGATCCATCGCTGGCATTTTCATCCACAAAAATGTGGGAAGAGATGTGCCGCGACTAGCAGGATGGTGGGGGAACAAGGCGGAAAGCCGCTTCCAGATGCTGGAGAAATTTGACCCAATCGAAGGCGCTTTGGGGTTCAGGCAGTCCAACCCGAGCGTAATCGATGTTGTGTCGCTCCACAACTCATTAAAAGTGTTTAATCAGGCAGGAGGCATGACGAAACTCCGCGGGAAAGCGATTGAAATGAGCAAGTTCCTGCAGTCATTACTGGAGAAGTCACGCTATTACAATAACGGATTCATCATTATCACACCTTTGGACGTTAACGAGAGAGGGTGTCAGATTTCGCTTTTGTTTGATTCTTCAAAAGTGGATCATCTGATGGATAAAGTGTTTTCATTTTTGCATTCAAAGGGTATTATATGCGACGAGAGGAGGCCCGACGTGATCAGGCTGGCACCGACCCCTCTGTACAACACGTTCCACGAGATTGTCAGCGTGGTAGAGATGCTTAATGAGGCGTTATCACATTATCTATAAAGTCTGCTCAATATCGAGGTTTTCCTGGATGTCCCACAACTCTTTGTAAAGCGAGTGGTCTTTCGCCAAGAGCCCGTAGTGGGTTCCCTGCTCTTGTACGCGACCTTGTTTTAAAACGATGATCTTATCGGCATCTGCTATGGTTCTGAGCCTATGTGCGATAGAAACGTTTGTGTGTCCACGTTCTTTAAACACATTTTTTGTTGTCTTCAAAAGTGCCTGCTCAGTATGCGTATCTAGAGCTGAGGTAGCTTCGTCGAAAAATGTAATGGGTGAATTCTTCAAAAGGATTCTCGCAATGGCAAGTCTCTGTTTTTCACCACCAGAGATCATCATGCCACGTTCTCCCACCACGGTTTTTTTACCCTGGGGGAGGTCCTCGATCAGCTTTGAGAGTTGCACCCTGTCGATTGCATTGTTGACTTGGTCATCCGATGCGGCAAGGTTACCGTACCGCACGTTTTCCAGGATCGATTCGTTGAAGAGGGGAGTCTCCTGTGGCACAACACCAATGTTTCTGCGCAAACTATCCAGATCCACGTTACGGATATCCTGACCGTCGATGAGGATTCTACCCGATGTGACGTCGTAGAAACGGAACACTAACCTCAGGATGGTGGATTTACCACTCCCGGAAGGTCCAACGATCGCCACTTTCTCCCCCGCTGGGATGGTAAAAGAGCAGTTGCGCAAAATGGGACGGTCCGGGTGGTAACCAAAAGTGACATTTTCAAATACAATTTCTCCGCCTTTGGAGAGTTGCAGAGGAGGCGCACTTTTAGGTGACTCGATGTTTACAGGGTGTTTGAGGAGCCCAAAAAGAGTTTCCATATCAATCAGAGACTGTTTCAAGTCTCTGTACACAGACCCGAGAAAATTCAGCGGGACTGAGAGTTGGAAAACGAGCTGATTGATGAGAACCAGGTCACCCACAGTGAGAGACCCAGCAGCTATACCTTTGCAACCCATGTACATCATCGCTGTGAGCGCTGAAGTAAAGATGAGGTTTTGTCCACTGTTTAGGAAAGCCAAAGAGGTGGCCACTTTGATACTAGCGTCTTTGTACTTGGAAAGTGCTGTGCGGTATTTTTGGATTTGGTACGGTTCGTTGTTGAAGTATTTCACCGCTTCGTAGTTGATGAGCGAGTCCAATGCTACGCTGGCGGCATCGTTATCGGCTTTGTTGGCCTGTCTTCTGAAGTTTGCCCTCCACGTGGTTGTTCTAATTGTGAAGAGCGAATAACCCAACATCGTCAGTAACGTAAGCGAGGCAAACTGGTACCCAAAGTTGTACGTGAGGATACCGCATACTACAGAGATTTCAAAAGTTATCGGTATAATATGGAAAACCATCGCAGTGAGCACGTTGGAGATACCTTTTGTACCTCTGTCGATCGCCCTGGTGAGTCCCCCTGTCTGTCTTGCAAGGTGGAAGTTGAGATCCAGTTTCAGAAGGTGGCTAAAAGTATTTTGCGAAACTTTCATAATCGCACTTTGTGCCACGTTGACAAAGACGGCATTTCTCAGCTCGCCAAACAAGACAGAACCAAAACGGGCTCCTCCATAGGCCAAAACCATGCCGAGAATTACAGACGAGACAGTGCCAACGTCTCCAGCCCAGTCGATGTTCATCGAGTCGATAATGGATTTGAAATAAAAGGGAACTTGGACGTTGAGCAATTTGGCGGCAACCAAAAAGGACAAGGCAATGGTGACTCGACATTTAACGCTGAAGCCTTGTTTGGGCCATAAGTACGCACTGAGATCTTTTAGAATGCCCAGTTGCGACAGTTTTGGCTTTGTGGAAACGCCCCGAATCTGTGGTGAGATTCTCACCATTCGGAGAGTGCTAACAGGGTTTATTACCCTTAGGCTGCTAGGCCTATAGAGGAATTTTGGGCTCAATAGCCGGATCATTTTGTCACACTGATGCACGGAGGTAGGCCAATTCCGAATATCGGAGCCACACCCTGGATACGTGCATCGTTTTCCTTGGAAAGTGCATATGCGAAAGAAGTTCAGGTATTAAATCTCTTTGTGAAAGATAACCACGGCTGTGACTAGTCTCAGGAGAAGTAGTCCACGTGAGTACTGGAGAACTGATATGCACGAGTAAAATGATTGTAAAACTCTCCGAAATGAGATAGGAGGATTTGCGAGGGAATCACATTCAGATTGAGACGTGAGCCGATGAGACCGAGATGACATGTGGATATTTGCGCTATGCTGAACATTTCCTAAACTGGTGAGCGCAACTGAAAGATGTTTGATCCTATTTTTATTTCAGCAGAGTGTTGTTTTCCCATTGAGTACTGTGATTTCTCACGTACCAGAACGAAACAATGCATTAGAGGATAAGTATTTTCGCACATAAGGAGACGTGAGTCGTCGAATGCCGATGATGCCGTCCAGATACGTTTCGCCAAACGTGTAAGATCAAACCCGAGACTTGGCCTATTTCAAAAAATCTTCTGTGCATTCCGATCGTACTGGCTGGAGGAACCCTCCTCAAGGAACAGCTGATGCATATATTGCTGTGCCATTATTCAGGGAGTTTAATCTCCCGTGGTGGCTTTTTCAGCACGTCCGGTGGATTCTACGGCATTATCTCCACGCGTTGTCTTGAAGTGAATGCCCATCCATTCTCTCTTTTCCATTCAAGCTCACGGGATGAAAGAGTTGTTTTTGATGTGAGTCTTTCTATCATTCAAATGGACTGACTTAATGCCTTGTCTGTTCACACTGGATTGTATGGATTGGATATTGGCTCAATAGACTATATAAATTGCTGCGTTTCTCTAGTAGGTAATCCTCAGCCTATATACTTTTAGTGCCTCATCATGAAACATATTGCGTGTCTCATGCAACTTTCGGATGCTCCTCACTAATATCAATGTCTCACATAAAGATTTTACATATCATTCATGTCTATCAGCTGGTGACCCCTTTTAGGCTTCTCAAAGTCAGTCACAGTTGACTCGACGTATTTTTTATCTTTTTTTTATTTAAAGATGGCGGGAAAACTTCAAGTCATTATTCTAACCTCTAATAAAAGGAATTCCGCTGATATGATTTTGATGAGCATGGGAGTTAGCTTACGATGACCTGTGACACAGAATAAATTTTCTTAAAAGTCATCGAAAAAGGAGCGAATGAAAGCAAACTCATTGGTGATCATTTAAGTTTGTTAGTCGAACTGTAGAAAACATGAGAAACTCTGGACAGGACTCCATCCTCTCCGCGTCTACACTGATCGGGCTATCTTTGTGATATTTGATTTATCGAGAGGAATCGGTGTTTTGGGATCTTGACATATGAATACCGATCTTAACAAGACACAAAAAATTCTTGACATAAACAGTTTTTCCAAAAAGAGTGTCATCGCTAAAGAAAGTAATCATTGATACACCACCAGGATGATGATTCATTAAAATAATGAAGCATCTGGTACGTATGTAAAGTTAGTAAATATAGTTGGAATATTCCATGTCTGACATTTGCTGGTCACTCTATCAGGAGAGGCAGATGCTAGATGATTTAGTGATTGTTTACTGGGCGATTTTCGATGGTTCGCGTTAGGTGTATGCACAAAGTTTTCTGATTTCCGGTGAAGGAACACCAAGGTGCTCATTCAAATACAATACCGGTGAAAAAGCAAAAAAATTCAACAAAGGTGCTATTTTCTCAAGCAATGCGATGCAAAATATGGGATAGATCTTACTAAAACGTTTAGCCCACATAGAAAACAATTGTTCAGTTTATATGTCATTAACCACATCCAGTAGTCCGTCTCCTAAGCTTAGCGGCTGTATGAGTAACGCGCTTCAACAATTGTCTTTTTTTTTGGTACCAACCGCATATCGATTACGTTGAATACGAGAAAATACCAATGAAACACGTGGATTAAAAATTTTCAGAAAGAGCTATCCCATATAATCATGCAACCTTTCCCCCAAGGGTTCATCGCGAACTAGTGCTGAATTCCTCTCAAGAAGAGGAAACTTAAACAAATGGATTCCGGGACACTAGTTGCAAAAAAGAATTTACTAATACTACCATAAATAACAGCCGCCTCTTGGATAATTTTCTGATTAATCCGTGCACCGCAGCGACCATGTCTCAAGAAGAATTCACAAGGTAGGCAAATACAGCATGCACGAGTTTCTAACCACAGGACGGAAATTTTGGGGACTGTTTTTGAGATTACAAATCGGTATTCCGACCTTAATCCGATTGGAATGGGTGCTTTCGGACTGGTTTGTTCCGCTACGGATAAACTAACGCAGCAGCCTTGTGCTATTAAAAAAGTGATGAAACCGTTTTCCACACCTGTGTTAGCCAAGAGAACCTATCGAGAGCTCAAATTGCTCAACCATTTGAGGCACGAAAACCTCATTTCCATGGACGACATCTTTTTGTCACCTTTGGAGGACTTGTATTTTGTTACCGAATTGCAAGGTGCAGATTTGCACCGTTTACTTACTTCTAGGCCTCTGGAAAAACAGTTTATTCAGTATTTTCTCTATCAGATTTTGCGTGCGTTGAAGTATGTGCACTCTGCCGGTGTGATTCACAGGGACCTGAAACCGTCAAATATCTTGATCAACGAAAATTGCGATTTGAAGATTTGTGATTTCGGTCTGGCAAGGATCCAGGACTCACAAATGACAGGTTACGTCAGCACACGTTATTATAGGGCACCAGAGATTATGCTTACATGGCAAAAATACGATACAGAAGTTGATATCTGGTCCGCAGGTTGTATTTTTTCTGAAATGATAGAGGGAAGACCACTATTCCCAGGAAGAGATCACGTGCACCAGTTCAGTATCATTACAGAGCTTCTGGGTTCACCACCACAGGATGTTATCGATACCATATGCTCTGAGAACACTTTGAAATTTGTTCAATCTCTGCCCCACAGGGATCCCGTTCCGTTTACAGAGAGATTCAAAGGACTGGAGCCTGAAGCAATTGATCTGCTGAGCAAGATGCTGGTTTTCGACCCGAGAAAGAGAATTACAGCTGAACAGGCGCTCCAGCATCCATACCTGTCCCCATACCATGACCCTTCAGACGAACCCGTGGCAGAGGAGAAATTTGACTGGTCATTCAACGATGCTGACCTCCCGGTCGACACATGGAGAGTGATGATGTACAGCGAAATTCTCGATTTCCACCAAGTGGAGGGTGACGGCACAGACGGCAACATACCTCAGGAGTTTATCCAGAAGCACTAGAGTTTAGATCGCGTAAATGTTTAATAAAGGTGTTTTAAAGTGTTCATATGTGACCTCGTCATCATCTTCCGGTTTCGCTTTTTCTTTTTTCGTTTTATTCTTCTCCATCACGTTGCGTTAGTCCGCTTGATCGTATTATTTGATAGGTCACACAAGATCGAACAATACCTTTTTTTTGACTCGTGTCCTTTTGCCCTAGGCCTTAAATTTCTTAATGAACCCACTTCCACTACAACTATATCACAACACGAAGCTCTGATTGGCACTAGGAAGGCAGAGACTTTTCCTTTAGCCAATAAACTAGTCTGGTGACAAAAGCAAGTCATTTCAAAAAATTCGAAGCACGGCCCGACGATGAGCAAGTGTTTAAAAATCCGTTGCAAGTACGTAAAAATACAGCGCAGATTTATTTACTGTTGAAGTACAATTCCAGGCAACCTTGCATGGTTGGTTTTGGAGATGACGGTTTGATTTCCCTTTACCGATGGTGTCCAATTGAAATCCCGGAAACTGAAAGGCCATAAGGACGACTGTCAAAGGTGTGAGCAGAGGAGAAACAACCAGGCTTCCATGTTGAAATGCTCTTGCTACTAAACTAATGGATTGCCTATATAGCAAGCTCCTCAACTTCAATGTTTGTTATTAAACCCTAGGGATGACAGTGATGATCCGTCTTCTGATGCTCAGCGCGATTGAGTGTTGTGTGACTTTCTGTTGAATGATTATTTTTGTTGTAAATCAGGTTGAGATTGAGAATGGAGACATAGCGAAACCTTCCCTCCACTATGGAACTTATACACTATTGGGTTCCGCATGAAGTAGGCTATTTTGTCATTCTGGTTTTCCACTTGCAATTCACCATGCCGAAGATGACTTCCACTGTTCTTCCAGGCAAATCGATTGTTCGTCATTGTCGCGAAACGAATTTCAACGTTGTTCGATGCGATCAACGTTCCAGAACGTATATCTCGAGGGAAAAACTAGGGCGAATGGATAGTTGGAACAACACCTTTACAGTGGATCCACTCCCATTCCATTCTGAATTTTTCACCCGAAAAGTGTCACTTTGCAATTCATGGGAGATTCTGGCTAGGGAGAAGATATAAGTACATGATTATTAACTCTCCTAAAAGAGGTGAAGGAGGTGCAAATCACAATCCGAAGATTCCTCCCGGATTCAAGAACTTAAAAAATGTGTTGTAGATGGTGTGACTCGTATCAAACTCATAAGATCTCAATCAACGTCCCCTGGTTCCTGGAGTGGTCTCTAGGGATTTCGTGCCTGTCTAATAGCAAACCACAATTGTGTTCTGGGAAAACCTTACACATTAGAAGAAATTCTGTCAAACTTTATCTCTTAAAAAAAGTGCTTCTGGGGAGAATGGCATCTCCTATGCCTTCTTCTGGAAAGAGTTTGAGGTACTAGGCCCTTGGCTGTTCAATATCCTTAATTATATGCATAAACATAAAGGCTCTCTGTGGCTTCAAATGTGTTCAAACTAATCCCTAAAAATCGTACTAGAAGAGAGTTTGCAAATTGACCCCTTGTTAGCCTTATGAATACCTGCTATCGAATCATCACAGCGGTGGTCAACAAGAGATATGTGACCATCTTACCAGACATAATAAAACAGAGTCAAAAAGGATACATACGATCTAAAAGAATAATATAGAAACGACTAAGGGAGACTCATTCCCCTTGATGCTTGACCTCAGACAAGGCAAGCTAAGCCTATTCGTTGTGTGTGTAGAACCGCTTGCATAAACTGTTCGCCAAAATCTACAAGGAATCGACTTCACGACTCATCTGAACAGAATGCCGTCTCAAGATCCAGCAATATCGGGATGACTTAAGGCGTTGACTCTTATGTTGCTTTCTGGGTTGCACTAAGGATCTTGGACAGCGCTGAGAGGCAATTTCTACACAAGTGTGATCACAAATTTCTCGGAAAGTCTTTTAGTGAAGTTAGAGGCATTTCAAAGAGAAGACGATTATTCAAAAGAAATGAGGTGTACAGAACTTGAGAGGGCACATCAACAAATTGTACCCTTTCCAAGCTGAGGGATGACCGAGGGTTTGCCAACATAGAGAGTAACCTCCATGCTCCCTCGATATTATACAGGATGAATGTGTAGATATAAAGTAATCCAAATCAATTTTTTGGAGTTCAAAAAAAAAACTTCTAGGTGGTGAGCTACTCAGAGGGCGGTGGATGTGCTCTGAATTGATCTGACATTGGAATGGCGTTACACAATTCCTACAAGCCACCTCCAAAAACTAAGCCCGCATTACAACAAACATAGAGTTAATAATCTATTAAGCAATTTGCTAAACCATGCCACCCTGGGCACACAGGGAGTAGAAGAGCGATTTTTCGTTCTTGAGAAGGTTGCCAGGCGTATCAAATTCCGCCACTCTCCCCTGGTCCAGAACAAGAATCTTGTCGCTATCCATGATAGTGTTAAGTCTGTGTGCTATGGTGAGGATGGTGCGGTCTTTAAATTCGCTTCTAATTGTCTGCTGCAGCACGAGATCGGTCTCCACGTCGACAGCAGCTGTTGCCTCGTCGAGCACCAGCACTTTGGACTGGATCAAAAGCGCACGCGCAAGGCATATGAGCTGCTTCTGGCCAACAGAAAGGTTGGAACCACCTTCCGAAAGAGGGGCATTCAACGGATTTTCTTTTTCCTCCACCATCGAGATGACGTGAGTTTTCAGGTGAGCCAGTTCCAGTGCTCTCCACACCTCTTCGTCAGAGTAACGGTTGAGCGGGTCGAGGTTTTCTCTCACGGTTCCCTCAAACACTTGTGCGTCCTGCGGGATGATGGAGAGCCTAGTTCGGAGGTCCCCAAGCCCTATGGAAGGTGTGGGGACAGAGTCTATAGTGATTGTTCCGGAAGCCGGTTCGATGATGCGGAAGAGCGCGAGAGTTAAAGAGGATTTCCCTGCTCCTGTTCTGCCGACAATGCCGATTTTCTGTTTTGGTTCAACCGAGAGCGAAATATCCTTGAGCACGAGATCGAGTCCTGGTCTGTAACGTGTCGAGTAGTTTTCGAAAACCACGCAACCGTGTGACGGCCACTCTGGTGCGGGCAATGTTTCTTCGATGTGGTAGGGCTTCTCCGCGGGAAGCTCAGCGTACTCGAGCACCCTTTCCACAGAGACAATGTTAGTTTCCACTTCCACCGTCATTCTCACGATCCAGTTGAGCGAACCCGTCACTTGGAGCGCGTACGAAACGGACAGACCAAGCATCCCCGCTGTGATGGATCCTGACTTCAAAGAGAGGATGCCGAAACCGGACGCTCCGAGAATCACGAGCGAGCCGAGAAACTCCAACCTCACCGCCAGCCACCGGTTTGCATTTATTGCCGGGTGGAACGCAGACATGTTATCGTCGACCCTCTTCATGTTCAGGCGGTTGAAACGTGCCGTTTGGTCGTACGCATGGATTGTAGAGACACCGTTGAGCGATTCCTGGAAGTGCGCAAACACCGGAGACCGGGACACGGAATCCAGACGCCTTAGTTCCCGCGACGTGCACAGGTAGTACTGCTGGTAGTAGATGTATAGCACCGCGAGTGGCACCACCACCAGGATGAACTGCCACGTCGAGAAACAGATCACCACTATCGTGAAGAGCACCTTGGCAGTGTTTGAAAAAAACATGGAAAACATCCTTGGGAGAACCTCGTCAATCTTGTAGATGTCATTCGAGAACCTGTTGAGGATTCTTCCGACTGGGGTAGTCTCGAAAAACGACATCGGAGCAGCAAAGATAGCATCCGCCATCTGCGAGTGCAAAAGTCTGGATCCCTGGATCGAGCAGAAGATGAGCAGAGTGAGCGATTGGAGCAGAGTGAGCGCAGAAGACCCAACGCCGAGCCCAAAGTAGATGCCGAGGTACTTCAGAGCGCTTGGGTTTGAGTCGTAGTGTGTGTTCACCTCTGACCAGTGCTTGAGCCACACGTTGGACCCGACGCTCGCTCCCATCGCACCCACGAGGAACAACATGAAAAGAAGCACACCTTTCGGGTTGCAAGACTTGGCATACCGGAGGTAGACAGACCACTTTACCTGGCCCTGTTGATGCGCCTCTTTGGTGTCGTCATCTTGATTGTTTTCCGCGTGCGTTTCAGCGATCGAACTTGTATCGGAGTTGACATCAGAGTCTATTGACGCCGTCTCTGAGGCTGCTGCAGACAACGACCTGGACGAAGCAGCCCTCGAAACAGGTGTCGGTGAAGAGGTTCTTCCAAACTCCTTGAGCAGCTTTGGCAGCTTTCCCGGTTTCCCCTCGGTCATCTTTTCCAAAATCTGACCATCCTCCATGTACAGAACTTCGCTCGCCCACGCGACAACATGGAGGTTGTTGGTTGTGAGGATCTTACATTTTTTACGCAGCAAACCCTGCGGGCCCAAAACCTCTTTGATGAGGTGCTTTCCAACGTGCTCGTCCACCGCGCTCAGAACGTCATCGAGAAGATAAACGTCGGCGCGCGCATACACCGCTCTCGCCAGCGCGAGACGAGCCTTTTGACCTCCAGACAGCGAAATTCCCTTCTCTCCAACGAGAGTCCTATCGCCATTATGAAGTGTTGCAAGGTCCTGTTCCAAAGCGCAAGCGGCGATTGTTCTGTCATAGTACTCGGCATCGTAACGTAATCCGAAAAGGATGTTTTCTCTCACAGAGGCGTTCATGATCCACGGCGTCTGCGCAACGTATGCGATGGATCCGTGAACCGTAACAAGACCAGATTTTTTGTGGAGCTGACCAAGCAAAGCCTGTAGAAGCGAGGATTTGCCCGACCCGACGCGGCCGACAATGCAAGTGAGCTCGCCCTTGAGCGCGGAAAATTCAATATCGGTCAAAGCCACTTTGTAAGGGGATTTGGTCCACAAAAACGAGGCATTACGAACTTGCACCGCGACCGAGCCAACAGTTTTCGCTGGGGGCAGTTTCTGTACAGCGTCGCTCTGCAGCTCTTCGCTGGTGAACAAGTCGGTCAGTCTGTCAACCGCCACCTGCGCCTCGACAATGTTGGTGATCACCATCGGCACGACAGCTAGAGGGAACGAAAGCAGGTTGAACAATGAGAGCGCTGGGAACACCAGGTCTGTCGACAGAGGCGTCTTGTAGTAGAGCACAAACACACCAAAAGTGGCACAGGAAACGAGGAAAGGCGAACAACTCCACGTAAACATGGAGAAGGCCTGAAGCGATCCCATTCTCTTGAGGTTTTGCAACTCCATATCGTTTCTCACCTGGCTCAGTTTGGCCTTGAAGGGCGGCTCCCACCCATATAGTTTGAGCGATTTCATATTGTTTAGGATCTCGCTCACGGTTCTCGTTCTACGGTCCTTGTTGTGCATTTGTGTTTTCTGCAACTTTCTCTGGAACCTGGCAATCACGCTATTGAGGGGAATCATAATCACCATAATCACCACGCCGATCCACATAGCATTCCCCAGGAGGCCATGCAGAGAAACAAGACACAAAATGATCTGGAAGGGACCGGACCAGATGATCTGCAAGTTTTGCACCAGATCCTGCAACCTCTGCGTGTCCACCGACATGAGGTTCACTATATCCCCAGTTGCACGTCCCGCACGAGCCTCATTACTAAGATTTAGAGATTTCCGGTACACCTGTGTCGTGAGAGAACTTTTGATTTTGATACCCATGTCAAAAGCCCTCTGGAAGTACTGGTTCAACATCGCTGTCTGCACTATGGAAACGACAAACATCGAAATAGCGATGCCGAACCCTCCAGTGATGGGAAGTTTCCCCTCCTGATTTTTGTAATCGTTGACAAAACGAATCAAAAGACGCAACAGCTGAGGCTGGACAAACGCCAGAATATCTTGCCAAGCTTTGAACACCCCGCCCACGAGGAAGGGGCCCCCGAACGCTTTTGCTAGCGCAATAAACAGAGACGGCCTCTTTTTGTGCAGTTTCCTGCTCATGTACACCTGCTCCGTCCACTCTTCCACAAAACGCGACCCTGTGGTGCGCGACTTCAAGTACTC
>PPLB01007074.1:9323-21616 GCA_003706365.1 Citeromyces siamensis
TTCACAAACGGGCATGCAAGACAAAAAGGATACCATCCGAAACGTCGCATTTGCAAACTACGTTACCGGATGATGCCTTCATCAGTAAGCACCACTACATAAGAAAGCCGCCCATCTTACCTTCCACTTCACTATACATTTGGGGTCTGCCCTTGGAGAAATCAGAAAATCCAGTGGTGTACTACTCCTCCTTTGCATCTACAATACCTACTTACAAATTCAACTCACCACGTTCATTGCATGACTCTACAAGGTTTGATGAAATGGATCACATACAACGGGAATTTCAAAAGCTTCTACGAGAAATCTATAATCAGTCTTAGGAGTCGTGGTGGATGCACGACCCGGTTTCCACACGACGACGTTTAATGCGAGCTCTCCGACATTTTCTTGGCGAGAGGAAACGCGGATTGAGTGAGCCAGCGAAGGTGGATGGTTCTATACGTCATTCTTTGGATGAAGGCTCGGATGACGAAGTACAACATTATAATGGCGATGGCGTGGGCGATTCATACGGTTACGCGTCGTCCATAATTGGAGGATCGTCTGTCCGCAGCGATAATGAGGAGCGAGTATTTTCATTCTCGTTGCCCTTTGGTACTTCAATTATTCCAAAGTTCCGGTTCCCTTTTTTCAACGAGAGCGAATCTGAAAAGGAAGCTTTACGATTGAAGCTTAAGAGACACGAGTCGTTGTCTACGCTTGAAGAAGAGATCCTTTTGAAAGATACTAACAAAATCGACAACCCACGCTTTCGTGCTGTCAAGCGGGCTTTGACACCTGTTGGGTTTGGTGCAGATCTGGTAAATTACATTTCAGACAAGGAGAAACCTGACTATGAGAGAATTTACAATGAGATTGAAGGAGATATACTGGTATTGGGGGGTTATAGGGGTAGTATTTTGCGAGATAGCACTACGAAAAGGCGAGTATGGATCCCGGTCCTTAAGGCCGGGCTTAACCTGCGTAAGATTGATCTGTATGTCGGACCGAAGGACTCGGATGAACTGGAAGCGTACAAGACTGTTTATCCTGATGGTATGCTCACCCACATTGGCCCGATCGATATCTCCAAGAGGCTGATCAAGAAGTTGAAAAATGGCAAAACCAACGTACATGATTTTGGGTATGATTGGAGACTTTCGTGTGATATCAGTTCGCAGAAATTGTACGAAAGGCTGGTTGACATTAATGCTAAAAATGGGGGTAAAGGTTGCATAGTCATTGCGCATAGTATGGGCGGCCTAGTTGCGCACCACGCGATGCTAAAAGATCCAACCCTTTTCCGAGGCATCATATATGCTGGTGTTCCTGCTGAGTGCCCCAATGTTCTAGGTCCACTGAGATTTGGCGACTCTGTTCTCTTGTCCAGCAAGATCCTTACAGCTGAGATCAATTTTCTCATGAGGTCTTCCTTTGTTTTCTTGCCACTGGATGGTCGTCTCTTCTATGACAAGCAGACACACGAACAGATAGATCTGGATTACTTTGACCCAGATGTTTGGGTAGAGTACAACCTCTCCCCTCTTGTGAGCAAAGAACGGAAGTTGAAAAATGCATCTGCAAGGGAGATCATGAAGAACCATTCGGCAGGAACCGCGGTCTCTGATCCTATAGATACAGAGTGGGTTACATCCTTTGAGGACGCATATGACTACCTCTCGCGTACATTAAAAAGAAGCAAGAAATTTCTTCTGGATTTGAAGTGTAAACCTAACGTCAAGTATCCACCTTTGGCGTGCGTTTACGGTAATGCGGTGCCGTCAGTGCGTGCTTCAAAAGTGGATGGTATGGAGGGACTGGAAAGGGGGGAATATTTTGATTTTATATATGGTCTGGGTGATGGGGTTGTCCATCAGAAATGGCTAATGCCCGAGATGATGGGCTACGAAGTGAAGGGAAAATTTGCGTCTGATTTTGGTCACGTGAGTCTCTTGACAGATCATGACAATATCGGTCGGGCCCTCCTGAGTATTTTGAGGAAATGATCCGCTTCTAGTTTTGGTATGGAGAATTGATAGTATGCACTTTGAAAAGAGAGTGAAACAGTACGTGAAGTTGTTGAAAGGGGTGTATACTCCGCTACAGTTCCAGTTGACATAGAAGTGAGCAATAAATATATTGTAAAGGGCGTGTGTTGTGGAGCGGTGAGCTCTCCAAAAGTCAAAAATCTACCCAGATCTGTGTAACTGGAAAATCAAATACTGAAAAGAAATTGATAGTTTCAGTTTAAGAATGCGATTTTAGATCACCGCATACTGAACTCTAATCCAAAGACTGCACGACTCGCACTGCGTTATTACTTCATAATCCTGCTCCTCTTCCCCTTCTAAGTCCTCCTCCAACACTCTGAAGCTCTCTTTAGAATGGCAACGAGGACAATCCAAGGCGTAGAGGTCTTGATCTGGTAGTTCTATTACGGAAAAATCATCTAGAGAGTATACATCAAGACCAGAACTGTTTTCGGCTATGCCTTTTTCCCCCAGCTCTTTGGCCATTGCCAGATCATACTCTTTCCTCAGTTTTTCATCGGAGAGTACCGCATACGCCTCTTTGAACAAAGATATGAGGGTACTTGGTACTCCAGTCTTATCCGGGTGATACGACAACAATTTCTTTCGGTAGGCTGATTTGATTTCCTCCTGTGTTGCATTTTCCTCAACGGACAAAATCTTGTAATACCTCATCGAGTCGTGTGTCCATCAAGTTTTTTTTTTTTTTTTTTTTTTTTTTTTTTTTTTGTTTCTGGTATGAGCCAGGTGCGTGTCTCAAGCTATAACAAGGACCCTTCGATAGTCCTCGGATCATTTTTCAATGGCTTTACCGCCCAAAAAGATTCGAGATTCGATGTTTATCAGAGCAAGAGAGATAAGGATTCGTTTGTTCTGCATGGAGAGAGCAGCACGCTCGATTATGACGGGCATACGCTTGATGACGACGAGAACAGCTATTGTATCGGAGTCTACGATCCCGTAAACAAATCAATAGACTTGTATAAAGCCCCTCTATGTGTTTCCCAAGTAACATCTAAGGCCAAACGTAAACTGGAAGGACCAAGCGTACAGCAGCTAGATGTTCGTTACAGCATCCAGAGAAATGCTTTGGGACATGCGTTCGGTACGAAGAAGGCGAAGAAAGCTATCGCAGACGTCGAGAGAAACCGCGTCGATGCGGACAAACTCGAACATGCAGAGATGGATATTGTGGATAACATCAAGTCTACTACTTCTTCTCTTCCCACTGCCATGGAGGAGGAAGCTGCCAATGTCAAACGTCCTATTCCACAGTTTAACGACAATGCTACAAGCGTGGAGAATATCTATCCTGTGGAAAATATAATACCAGAAGGCGAACTCCAAGTCATCCGTCTCGATGCCCTGCTTGGTGAGACAGATCACAAGAAACAGTTGGAAATGATGCCTTATGTGAACTCCAATTACATTTCAAAGCACCTCGCCAATATTACAATGGACACAGTGAACAGGAACGAAAAATTGAAGAGGCTGTACTATCTTTCTCTTTTGATCGGTGTCTACACCAATAGAAGGTGTCACAATAAGTTGGACCTCACCGAACACCTAAATGGAGCGCCAGAAATACTGGTAGACCACATCTTGGCGAATTTCACAATAGCCAAGCCAGGCAAAATGGGCAGATCCAAGGATCGCGGATATTTCATTGATCCATACAGCGAGTCCAAGCTTCTGTGTTTCATTCTTGCTCTCATGCTTCATATGGACTCATTCATGCTCCCAGTTACCCCACTGGCTCAAGAGCTCTCCCTTAAACCGTCCAGATTGGTAGATCTATTTAAGACCCTTGGGTGTATTATCAAACCTGCATCTCTGGCGCAGGCTGAAATCTTGGAGATCCCAAAATCCGACGCAGCAAATCACAAGATTGCATCGCTAAAGGTGCCTTTCAAGGTGCCAGAAACGACAAGACGGGCAAGAAGAGGGGGCAGAAGGTAAATCGTCTAGTGACTCATATTTTTTAAGCACCACAATACAAAGCAATGGTTGTGAATTTTACAACCGTTTTCTTCGGGAGTCAAAAGGACACTACGTTCATTATTTAAATGACACATGTAAATTTTCTGGATAAAAAAAGGGACCATACTTTCAGATACGCTCAAATTTAAAAGTCAAGTTTAACTACTTTTTCTTTGATGATAGCAAATAGTCCATGGTCCTTGTTCTAAATGAAAAACGTTGTAAATGACGGGAAAACACCAGAAGCGTTTTCTGATTTCTATGATGGATTTTATAGAATCGGTAAGCTTTTCATGGTGTGGCTGGATGACGACTCCGTCAGGCAAAATGATAGGTGAATACACTTTCAAGGTTAACTACAAGATCTTCTAATGTTATCTTTCACTATAAATGGAGGAGGAAAATCACATGGTAACTACTAAAACTACTTCCCTAAAAAAAAAAAAATTAAAGAAAATAAACTTATCTTCTCTCCATCCGATCCGTTCAAAAAACCTGCTGTTCGGTCCAACAAATTGGGTATTAGAAGGTGGGCGTTTGTCCTTGCATGTGTTCTAGACATTTTGTTTTCTTTTTCGTCAGATGTAAAATTGTTATTCAATTGATTGTAAATCAGGAAAAGGTTTCCTTTCGGTGATTTCGCGGGAAATGGTTGATGGTATAGTTTCATGATTTTGTATCTTTCGCGTGTAGCATTATTCATGATTCAAACGTCAACTTGAGATACTTTATGAACATGATCGACTTGTCCTTGATGAATTGTTATGTTTATGTGAAGATAAAATACTTGGCGCGTCGTCAATCAAATATAATCGTAACTGTTTCAAGCCATAGTAATATAGGGTCATATTCTTTGTAGGATCCCCATTTTAATGATGTCCTGAAGCGAGGTGTGATCGCGGATTCACATGCATGTATTTTTCAGGTCATCAGGTTCTTCTTTAGTGGAAGCATATTGTCACTCGTGATAGACGCAGAATAAACACAAACAATATAAGTATCTGGATATCAAGTACGTGTTGCCATCTGTTTGGTTCACAATTCTCATAACCTAAATGAAAAAATAGATAGAGAATATCATTTGCAATTAAAAATTCTATGGATTTCGGGATCCAAAGCAAAATATTCTCTCTTCATTTAACAATTTTGTTGTAATTTGTCTTTCTTTGATCTCAAAAAAATGACCCGGAGTTAGTATTCTATATCACGGGTGTCTGGATGTTGAACATGTCTGAAGAGTAAGAAAGTTTTTGGTTCTCCTAACAACTAGCAAAGCACTTGAGAATGTGCTAATAAACCTTGCTGGATGTGAGGATGAGATGGAAAAGGCGGACAGAGATGCTGACCTTTTCCGAATCGAGAAAACAGCTCCCATTTTTGAGAAACGAAGAGGTCTCTTGCGCAAAATTCCAAGATTCTGGTACATAGTTCTTGCACAACATGAAGAGCTTACAGACTGTATATCTACGGATGATCTAAAATTCTTTGAGTATATAAAAGACATTTATGTACGGTTTATGGCGGATCCTGAGAATGAGGATTGTAAAGATCCAGGAAAATTCTCAATTACGATCGAGTGGGAATCGCCAAACGAAGAGATCAAGAACCAAACTGCTGTCAAGTATTTTGATACGGTTTTTGATGAAGCAACGGGCGACGAAGTGATAGTTTCACAGGACTGCCCCGTCGAATGGCCTAGTGAATTTGATGACATCAACCCTAACAAGATATCTGACGTTTCATCCAAAGAAGCTAAAAAAAATTATAGGAGAGGTATGAAATCCTTTTTTGCGTGGTTCAAATGGACCGGAAGAAAACCAGGCAAAGAGTTCAGAGATGGAGAAGGTGTCACGCGGATGCTTGTAGAGGATATATACCCGCATGCTGTAAAGTATTACACAGAAGCAATGCCTGGGGTTGCAGACTCGGAGGGTTCTTCGAGCGAGGAGTTAGATTTGAGCGAAGATGAGCCATCCCCGAAGAAGCAGAAAAATTAATGGATATGTCCATCAATGGAGTATGCGTGATATTTTACATGGTGTAGAATGACGGGTTTATTGCGGCTTTTACTGATATACTGTGCGTTGTGTATTTCGGAAGTAATATTTTACTCGGATCTTGTGTCAACCAGACACACCCACTAGTTACAGAAGCTTCTAGTGACGTGTCTTGTAATTAACCTAAAAGAATGAACATGCTCTATGAATGTTAGATTATCATTATGAATGAGCTCTCTTTTCAGAGTAAAACAGGTTCTACCAGCACACAATAATGAATCAATAGATTTTATCATGTCCTATGGGAGTTACATAGGCTTTTTTTTAAAAAAACACAGTTTGTGATAATAGATCGAACGGTAAAACAATAATAAAGGAAAAAAATAAAAAAAAAAGAAAAAGGTCAGATATACTTCCCCAGTTCATCCACACACCCTTCAATGTAAGTCCTCTTCTCCTTTCCCTCTAACGAAAGGTCGAGTATCTATAAACTATCAGTTCAAGGTGTCAGATCATTTGACACCCAACAAGCTGAAACTATTCAGTTTAACAAGCCGCTCACGCTGATTGTAGGCTCAAACGGATCAGGAAAAACCACCATCATAGAATGTCTCAGGTACGCCACTACAGGTGATCTGCCACCCAATTCGAAAGGAGCGGCGTTCATCCACGATCCTCGTATTACAGGGGAACGCGAATCCAAGGCACAAGTGAAGCTGGCCTTCCAAAACTGTAATTCAAAGAGTATGATCTTGACAAAGTCGATCCAACTTGTGCTCAAGCCCAACAATACGTCTACTTTCAAGACACTGGAGAATCAACTCGCGGTGATAAACCACGGCGAGAGGACCACAGTTTCCCAGCGTGCGGCCGAGGTTGAACAACTAATTCCTCAACATCTGGGCGTGCCTCGTGCTGTGCTCAACCATGTCATTTTCTGTCACCAGGAGGACAATTTCTGGCCGATATCCGAGGCTTCGGCTCTGAAGAAAAAGTTTGACGAGATTTTCGATTCGGTGAGGTTTATCAAGGTGCTCGATAACTTCAAAACGATCAACAAAGATATTGGAGTGGATGTTAAGGTGCTGACTGCCAATGTTCAACACTTAAGAAACGATGTAAGGAGGGCCAATACCAAGCGGAAAGAGATGGAGCATGTTCTCGATACGGTTAGTGCATATCAAGCAGAGATTGAGTCGATTTCGAAACAGATTGACCAAACGACATACGAATCGGATCAACTTTTCAAATCGAATCAGGACTTTGAGAGAATTCTAACCAGAATAGAAGCACTATCACAACAGGAAAAGATGCACGCACAGCAGATTGCGCGTTTGGAGGATCAGGTCACACCACTAGCCGAATCAGATGAGGTTCTCCAGCACCAGCTCACACACTTTGGCGATGTTCTAGATCAGAAAAGACAGGCATTGAAAGACAGTGAAAAGATCATTGACAAACTGCGAGTAGAGTTGACCAATACTCGTGATGTTTTGGAGCAAAGCATACGCCGCGAGGCGCAGTGTAGATCATTGAAAGATGAATATGAAGTCAATATACAGCAGAGGAGAACGCTGTACGAACAAAACATCGCAGAGATCGGTGGCAACGATCTCGATGAGTTTGTGACAAGATTGGAGAAAAATGTTGATGAGAAAAGTGAGCTGCTAAAATCAGAAAAAGAAAAATTTGATGTGGAGAAAACGCGATTAAACGAAAAGCTTACTATTTTACGCGACAGAATAAGCCGCGAGGCTCAGCACGTTTCTTACGCTTCAGAAGACTTGCAGAACATGAAAAGGCGCACAGAAGGCTTGCGTACAAAAGTACAGGAACTAAGTGCTAACGAGAACAGGGTTGAAATTGAATGTACACTTCTTAATGAACTGAAGGAAAAGCTGAAACTCCTTAGAGAAAGAGACACTGTTGGTTCAATAACGGCCAACATAAAGGAGCAGAAGATCATCATTTCTAGGTTAGAAGAGGAGCTGGAACGATGTACGCATGAAATGCATGCAAGTAACAGGCGGTCAGAATCCATTGCTCGTTTGAATCTTTTGAGAGAGAACCAAAAACACCACTCCACGTCTATTTCTATTCTTCTCGGCCAGGCGGAAAAATCCTGTGAGAATTTTTCTCTTGAGATGTTTCCATCGTTTTTGATCGAAAAGAGAAATCACCTCAATGATGCGCGTAAAAAGGTTGAAGACGACAAATCAGCAAACACGCAGTGTCTGAAAGAACAAAACCGCCTCACTCAAGAGATCCAAGTCCTAGAGGAGGAACTGGAAGAAACACGGGCAAAAGTGGAAGAGGTTCTTCCGTCCAATACCTCGATTGGCGATTACGAGGAGCTCGTAGCAGAATATGAAGAGGACTATGAGACCTCGCTTCAGAACTCCAAATTTCAAAGAGTGACTCTGGATTTCAATGAGAAGGCTATCCAGATTGCAAAATCTCAGAAATGCTGTCTTTTGTGTAGGCGTGAGTTTGACTCGATCGACAATTTCTTGTCTTTGCTGACACAGTCTAACGAGAAGCTCAAGAGCCAAAACCTAGACCAGGAAAATGAAACGATTAAGCAGGAGCTCAATACTTTACGAGATGTCAATTCGGACGTATTTAGGTTTCGCTCGCTTGTTAAAAGGGCCACAGAGTCAAAACAGGCTCTTTTGCTAACGGAAAAGTCGATAGAAGAATCGAAAGTTGCGCTTTCTTCTTCTGTGGAAGTGTATGAAAAGGCTTTCACGTCGTTGAGCGTTTTGGAGTCTGTCAAGGTGACTGTGGATGAGATTTCGAGACTGAAGGGAGAACTTTCCCAATTTGAAACAGATGTTGACGCAATTGAGAGGAATTTGGCTGTGCAAGGGGTCACTGAATCTCTTGAAGTTCTTCAGAACGCACAAACCAAAACCACAGCTGAACTCAAGTCTGCTCGTACCGAGCTTTCCCGGCTACAAGATTCTCGTGAAGAGGCTGTTTCTGAGTTAAACCTCCTGGAGAGTTCTTTTAAGGATAAACAACTTCTTGTCAGTGGACTGGAGAGAACGCTTGCTGACAAGAGAAGTTTTGAACGAATGATCGAGGAGAACAATACCAAGAGTACGCACCTTCAGGAGTCTGTAAAAAAGTCGCATGAAGCATTGAAAGCCCTCAGAGAGGAGCTCAAAGATGCAGAAAGTCATCTTCAATGGGTAACCAGCGAAAAGGAGTCGTGTTTAGCAGAACTCGATGCTCAGCTGACCGGCTTTCAAGAAAGACTCGCCCGTATGAACGATCTTTCATCGAAAATACTATTTTTCGAAACAGAAGGTATCCAAAAACTTCAGAAATGCGAAAAGGAGGTCTCAGATGAACAGAAGAAAATTCAGAACCTCGAAGAGCAAATTACCACAACTACATCACATCTCAAATCGATGGAAGGAGAACTCGCAGATGCCGACGCGGACGAACGCAACATCAGGTACAATTTGGAACTACGCTCTTTGAGGGAGGAGTTCACTGCGGTCACCAAAGAACGAATAGATCTACAAGCAGAAAATGCAGAATCGGAGAGAGACCAGTACCAGACTAAGGTGCAGGAACTCCGTCAACGGTTCACTGAGCTCAAGACTCTTCACTCTGGCAAAGTGGGTGAGATGACACAGTTGGAAAAGCAAGCATCTCAAATCAAATCTGAGCTCTCGCGTGACTATAGCAACGTCGAAGAAAAGTTCCGTAACGACTACATCAAGCTTCAGACAAAGATGTTTGTCTCTAATGACCTCTCGATATATTCAAAGGCCCTTGATAATGCCGTGATGAAGTTCCACACTATAAAAATGACCGAGATCAACAGGATTTTGGATGAGCTATGGAAGAAAACGTATGCGGGCACAGATGTCGATACCATAATGATTAAGAGCGATGTGGACACGGTGCATAAGAACCGCACTTACAATTACCGGGTGGTGATGCTGAAACAGGAAGTAGAGCTCGACATGAGAGGACGTTGTTCTGCGGGCCAGAAGATGCTTGCCAGTATAATCATACGGTTAGCTTTGGCAGAGTGTTTCGGGACCAACTGTGGGGTCATCGCTCTGGATGAACCAACTACCAATCTAGATCAGGAGAACATCGAAAGCCTGGCGAGATCGCTCAGCCAGTTAATCGACTACCGCAAGCACCAAAAAAACTTCCAGATTATAGTGATCACCCATGATGAAACCTTTCTGCGGTTCATGAATGCTTCAAGGTTTACCGACCACTTTTACCGGGTGAGGCGGAATGAGAGACAAAAGTCAGAGATCAGCATGAATAGTATTAGTGTTATTGATACGTAATTTATGGGGTTTCTTTCTTCGATTATTGACGTTTCACTACGACCTTGCAGATATAATCGAGAGCTGACTCTTTATCGGCATGTTTTTAACAGATTGGTATCACATCGATACCAAAGTGTCGGTCTATTGGATCAGCCGCGATCTGATACTAGGATGCATGTTGAATGCAATGCAGGAGGAAAAGAGTATTGTTTTCGGTTTCTCCGCCTTTGATTAAGGAGGTCATTCCTCGCCATCACATGTGTATGTAATGAGTCATAGCCTCCGTAACTCTGTAAACCAAACGACATTATATATAGAGTTGTGGTAGTTGATATAAATAAATAAGCATTTGAGTCATGTCACAAGGTATAGGCGCCCTCCCCGCCTAATCTCCAACAGATTATGGTCCTGCCCGTCCACCTAGGACGAACAGATGACAAACTCAAGCTCACGAACAAAGAATCCTTCAACTGCTGGCTAATTTGATCGAAAAATTCGCATCTGCGGCTCCGATTTGCACCAATTCATTCATACCGGAAATGCCAACCCTTCGATTAGGAAATTTTATGATCAAGTGATCACCTCAATTCTCTAGAATACTGTATCAGACTCTGTTCTGCGTAGGTACGAGAACCATTTCAAGTCTATGGTCGCCGGATGCATTTACAAATTTTGGAAGATTTTGGCTCTCTTTCACCTCGCGACATCATTCTCCAAGTGAAGAAGATTCTGCATGTTCAAGGCCTCGGAACTCTCGAGGACTTCTCCATTAACATCCTCCCCACGGTTACCAAGGATGACATTATTGGCCTGTTTTGGCTAGCCGGTTTAGACAGCGCAGAGGCAGAGAATCGTGTGCTTTCACAGCCAAAGCCCAATTTGACGTTGCGTGCAATTCTGTGAAAGACATTGTCGATGATGAGGTGAAACCAGTTGCTAACGTTGTAGCACGACGTAAAAGCGAGAAACTTCCCCATTGTCGTCGTTGCAGTCAGCAGGGACACTATTCCCCTGATTGTGTGGCACCTGCACCCGTTCGGTCCAAGCAGAGAAACAAAAAGACAGAAGATGGACTAGAACATGATTCTGAACAAGCTTGGGTTGCAGCTCTGCGTACGGAGAAAGTAAATCACCATGATTAATTTTTGGACTCTGGTGCCACGATACACGTGAGCAATAACCGCAGCAATTTTGTAAGTAATCAACATGGACGACGATATAGAATGCAGAATTATAAATCTTGTTGATGATACTAGGAACTGGGAGCAGCTGGAGTTGTATAGTTCCCACTCATAGTTTTCTCTCTTTCCAGGTATTCTCGAAACCGTTCGTAGTAATAGTCTTTCGAGTAAATGATGTATTACTTCTACCTGAAGCTGCTACTTAATTGGAGTCTTTTGACTCCCTTTTATACACGAATCACTCCGGCAAGAGGATGCATAGGGTTTGTGGGCAATGCTCATTCGAATGCATAAAGGTCACGAAGAATGACCATTCTCATGCACATGTGACAACGAGGAATGACCTTCTTAATCAAAAGCGGAGTAACCAAATCCAGTAGTCCTTTCCTCCTGCATTGCATTCGACATGCATCCTAGTATTGGGTCGCGGCTGATCCAATACACCTACAAATCTATATCTTTCCGAGAAGTTGTGTAAGTCATTCCTCTATGGGCTTTTTAGTTTCTTGGCCGGTATAGCATTACAGAATTCTTAATAAGATTACGTTTTTTTTCGTCTTTTTGTTAGCGGTATTGTAAGTTGGGGTCTGAGAGCTTGTAGAAATGGAAGTATCAGCAATAATCTGCCGAAGCTTTTCAAAGAAGATAACGATTTTTTTTTCTTTTTTTTTTTTTTTTCTTTAACAAATGACCTCCAGATACTTGCTCACAAAGAATACGAATAACCCATTTGTATCATTATTACCACTGTGTTGGACTGGGGTAAAGAGCCATATTGATTAAAGCAGCACAGTACCCCTGTGTGGGATTTGGTAAGTG
>PPLB01007128.1:6123-18367 GCA_003706365.1 Citeromyces siamensis
AGACGTTTGATGATGTGAGCCGAGACGACAAATATTTGACGATGTATTTGTATGGAAGGTAGACTTGCCCAACCGGAGACTACAATGGTCGGCACTCAGAATTCAGTGAACGATTTAATTCACGGAACCAGAATCTGCTTGAGCCGTCTACGAAGGAAAATTGATCCTGTGCAAGCCACCAGGAATCTCTCCCTGAAATTAGGTCAGACGAGGTCTAAACCAACTCAACGCAGATCAAACAAACAACCTGGATATATATGAGCTCCCCCGTTGGCATTCACCGGCATAAAAAGAGACTGTCCCCTGTTACCTGTGCATGGAGAAGTGGATATAGGCAATAGGCTTGCATCCTCGGCATTCAGACGTACGGCTGCTCTGCGGTGTGCCAAAGTATTACAGTGTATAAACCTCGTAAGGGTATGTGGTTCCATCTGGGCCTTTTGGATATCTAGCAGGAACACTCCTTGTTCATTGCCATTGTTTAATCATGGTCTTTCAATCTTTTTCAATCCTCTTTTCTCAAAGGTTTCTAGAAGTTCAAGACGTGTTTCTAAGCCTTTGGGCCATATGGCTGATTGCTCATATGAAAGAGGCACACGTGCCTCTCACAAATAATAGATTTGAGAAAAGACTGTTATGGCTGGTCATGTTGGAACTTATGTTCCATATGAAGCTCACGTGACATTAGGTGCATGAATATGCATATCGTTCATGCACGCCGGACTATATAAATAGCTTTTATATCCCTTAAGACTGCGAGTGAGTCCGAATATATCTTAGTAACCACAGTACCCGTTTTATCAGGTCAGAGTTGCCAGACTCTGAAGGCGTCCATGTACCATATCATCAAGATTCAGGTTATCCATGTCGTTTAGAGAAACTCGCTTCCAAAAGATCAGCACCACTCCCCCTGAAGGCAGTACGTAAATGGTTTGTTCTCTATTGTGTTATTCAGGGTCGCCTTTCGGTGTAGCTTGTGGTGACATCGTCCCAAGAGAAATAGGTAGTAATCCTCAAGAAGTCCCGGAAATCGCGTGTGCGTGGCATCGAACTTGAGGATTAGTCTCCAAACAGAAGCTGGCGGCTCAAATTCTTCTGCCCTCTTCGGAATGATCAGATTATTCCCTGAGGGAACTCTCCGTTGTGCTCATGAGAGAGATACACTCTTTCCCCCCCGGATCCATAGCTTCGGATCCTATACAATTCCTAAGCGATCCGGCTTACAAGCCACACTGTACTCATTTTCTCTGTCCAAACTGTGAAACCACTTTGTTATTTTTTCCTACCCGGAAGAAAGAATGAAGGTACTGAGTTCGCCTGAGTCACTTTCCAGTATTAGAATAGAAAGTAAAAAACCATCTCAGCTGTAAATCGAGGAAAAAACATGAGGATGATTCGTCACATTGAAACAACATCAACCATTCATCACTGTTTAACGGGGACAATGCGCCCTTCCAACCATCCATACTCCTCCGTTCAGCTGTGCGATATTCTTCAGCTCAAAGAGCCTCCAACTGGACCAGAAACCTCCCTCGATGCACCAAATCTTTCCTCGGCGAGCAGGCAAAGTCTCTAATGCCAAGTTGATCAACGTCACCTTTTGCCATAGGAAATTCGTAATATCACAATCCTCTATCCAGTGCACGATGCTAGCGTCATATTGTTGAAAGCAAAATCGAGATGCCTGCCCTTGTGTGTAGTTACCAGGCGTGAGAAACGTGATAGAGCATCCACTTCGTATGGGTATTTGAAGTGGAGCTGAGCCAACATTTTCCAGAAAGTTCCTGTAACTGCACTCTTACGCCAGGGTGCACGTCGACCTCGAAAAGGTAGTTCCAATATGTTGAGACACATAAGGCTCTGCATACTTCTGATACGTTTTAACCCCTGTTCTTCTAAAAGAGTTGGGGTCACCTTGAGGCAGAAGTTGAATATCTACGTCTAGCACCTTGGCAACTGAGCAAAATGCAAACCAAAGTCCATTTGCTGATCTGATAGCATCATTAGGTGCGACTTTTTTGTGTTAAGTACACAGCCAGAGATCTTGGAGAAAATTCCCCATATCCGGCCGATCTTTCTAAAATGATAATAACACAATGATGTCGTCAGCGTAAAGCTGAATCTTAAGACTTAACTGTCTTTCCACTGAAAGTCTATGCCTGACAGGTCTTGTCTAATGGCTTCAGCGAGGGGCTCCATACATATGGCAGACAGGTTTAGTTGAAAGGGAACACCAGATGCCTTGTTAAGGCTTATCACTCCAGTTTGACCTTGATTAATGTTCTCAACAAACTGGCAAAAGCCTGGGCCAAATCCATGTTAGCGAGAAGATCAGATACGTATTGATAGCTGATCCTATCATGTATCTCACGGAGGAGACGAACATTCTGAATATTGTCCTTTGGGTCTCTCGAGGGTATGAAACCTTTCGACCTAATCCTCCAAGACGGGCCGGAGTGTTTATCCTGTCTTTGCCAATTCCTAGAAAGCCAGCTTAGAACTTCTTTCTGGTGTATCTCCTTAAGCCGTGAATGATCTCTTCTGGCATGGGTATCCAGGAAGTAGATTCATGAAAAGATGTAAACGATGAAGACGATTGCCCTCGTGTGCAGGGGCAAATCCGTGTAGAAGTTTGCTTTATTTGGGCAATTTTCCTCACGTAGTCAATGGCCCAGTCCACTCCATGAAGCAGCTTTCCCAAGTATTTCAAATTCTTTGTGATCGGATGTGCCTGTCCCTTATGGCATTGTCAGGCATCTTCGATGGAAGCGAGCTACATATCACCTGTGTCTTTTGCGGATTGCATGCTAGCCTCGAGATGCATTGACATGGTAACATCATCTGCACAAGCTTGGATCTTCAAGTTAAAATCGACTACCTTTGAGAAGGAAATCCAAGCAATCATATCCCGGAGTTGGTTCAAGAGAGACTCTAGTGCCGTCACAAACAGTGTGGGCAAGATAGGCTTACCTTGCGTTACTCCTCTGGGCATGGGGTGCTCCTACTGTGACGCCAATGTAGAGGTGTTGGGTAGCCGCCATAGCAAACTTTTGAAGTGCCTTCCGACTTGTAAGTGGTCTAACAATTCCTCAATGTATTGGGAGACGCTGTCAAACGCTTTCTGAAAATCCAACATTCCAGCGGCTCTTTGGGTTGGGTTCTCATAAAGATATTGAGCTCACACGGAATGAAATGCCTCATCCATTTGATGCTCTGGCAGGAATCCTTTCTGCTCACATCCAATTTTGTCTGATATAACTTTCAGTCTTGTTCAACTTTGCCTGTGCTTTCTTACATTCGAATCTTTGCCGGAGATGGACCGACCCTAGCCTGAAGTCACAAAACCGTGGATCCTCTACTTCTTGAAGTTGTTTATCCGGCCGTTGGTTGGCGACTTTCCAGGTACTTTAACAGCGTCAACGTCAGGGCTTTACTCCATCTGGGCTTGGAAGTCTACGACAAAGTTGTTAAGCTTACCACTGTTGGCTATAACCGAACCAATGATAAAATATCCCTTTTCCTTGATTGCCGTCTCTCCAAATTTGATAGAATAAGAGGCATGCGTTGTGAAGTTGGGTTTAGTGGGAATCGTCGCTTGTTGGATTTTGAGGTTGCTCGACACATATATCCGATTCAGCCTTCTCCGTCTCTTTACGATCATTGTCGGGCGTGTTGGTATATCCGGTTTTCTCTGGACAGTATGCTCGATATGAGTCGATGAGGTCAAACTACGCAGTGATGGAAAGGCGGGACCAGAGTCTTTGAGGTGATCTAACCCATTATTGAAATCACCGCCTCGAATTATATTTCCCCTGGCTTCTCTTTTAATTTGTCTTTTCAAGGCTCGATAGAAGATATGTCGGCTCTGGCCACTCTCTGCCGGGCATACACATTGGAGATGATTGTTCTTTCCTTCTCTGTACACTGATTATCCTTCCTGGAGCCTCGGTGGTCGTGATTTAGATCTTTGTGCACAGTATAGCAACCATGTTATAGTGATATAAATGGTATTGCCTTGCTGTTATTTTGGATCTTAGATACAACAGGTGATTTGAAGGCGGTATTTGCCTCTTTTAGTAGAATTATTCGGGGATTACTGAACATAGCCGCACTCAACACGCGGTCCTGGGCACGCGATGAGCGTCTTAATGGAAACTATGGATTAGTTCGGTTTTGTTTTCTTGTATTCTTCATAGCCAGGAAAAATATACCAGCTTTGCTTCTATGAAGATGCAAACGTCAAACGCCAATAAGGGCGTCGCAGGTTCGAAACCTAGCCAGACCGTTTTAATATAAGCACACACTGTTCTTCTGAGGGTTCATAGCGCCTCATTTCATCTTATACATTTCATCATTTTCATTGATATTTTGATCTCTTACGTGGTCCATTGCATCTTCAACTGGAATTATGTGTGAGTTTTCACAATTCGCACTCATAGTTTTCTCTATTTCCAGGTAACGAAACCGTTCGTAGTAGTTTTTTGAGGGTGTATTACTTCGACCTGAAGCTGCTACTTAATCGGAGTCTTTTGACTCGGCATACGAATCACTCCTGCAAGAGAATGCATAGCGTTTGTATGGAATGCTCATTCGAATGTTCATGAAGAAAGCGAAGTAACCGAAACAATCCTTTCCTCTTGTACGACATGCATCCTAGTATCGAATCTCGGCTGATTCAATACACCGACAAACACAACAATACGTGACAGGAGACTTCTTGTAGAAGAGAATATTGACGACGGCAATACAACAAGTAGAGAATCTATGTACTGGAATAATACCACTAGATTAAACGATCACCTGAGGCTACATCCCGGCCTGCAAAGTTTTATCAGTGGTTTGTCCTCATTTTTGGAGAGAACAGCACGCGTGAGATTGTTAGTTGACTCGACAAGTTGAAAACGTAGAAGCAATTCGGGTTAGTGTTCAAAGCCGTTATGATGCAAAGAACGCAAAACTTTTTTGGCATGGCGGCTGTTTTTTGTTTCTTGGAACGCTCGAGAATTCTGCAATACAGAACCAGAATAGATTTTGCAGGTCATCACAAGAAATCACCTCAAGTTTATCCATATTTTCCAACACACAGTGCCTACTTTGCATAAATAGAGGTACCCAGAATAGTTGCACAAAGCATAATATACATGCTCTGTAATTACCTCACGTTTCATGTACGAAAGATGGGCAAAGAATCACCAAGGGACCGCAATGTCTGGCTCGGAAAGCATTACTTGCAAAATTCAAACATAGCAATAAATTCATATATACACGATTACTCTTCAATCTTGGCGAGAATGTCCCTATCGGTAAAGAGAAGGTACTCTTCCTCTCCAACTTTGATAGGAGACCCACCAAAAGATGGAAGCAAAACTTTGTCCCCCGCCTTGACAACCGTCGGGATCAGCTGACCCTTTTCATCGGTAAATCCTGGTCCAGTAGAGATGACGGTTCCCTGGTTAAGTTTTTCCACATTCTTTTCCGGGATGTAAATACCCGAAGCGGTTTTAGCAGCAGCTTTCGCCCTCTGGACAAGAACCCTGTTCATCAAAGGTTTAAGCGAGGTGGCAGATTTGAGGAAATTGGACTGCATGTCGAGTTAGCGGGGTTTGTGCGGGATCACGTACCATTGTGGGTTTAAATACTTTGTGTTACACTCAAGATGGAATATTCCAGACGTGGTGTGGGGATGGACTTTCTCGTAGTTGGGAGGCTCGATGGACTTTGTGGGGAACATGTAATAGAAGAAGGGAAAGGTGTCGATAGATATGAGGTGTCATGAGTAATGTTTTAGCATTGCTTTCCATGGCAATTTTAGTCTAAATCAATGACCTGAGGCCAGAAAAAGAGAGATATTGTTGATTCGGTAACTGTTTATATTGAGGTCTCGCATCGATCGGGTTGACTGAAACCTCTTTACGTTGAGCTTGATCCAAAAGCTGATTGAGAACCTTGGGGTCTTCCATTACGCTTTATCCCTAACGCACCGATGAAATTTGAGCGATCGTCCATATAACTTGGACCGAGTGATTCTATCTTGCACGTGAGGGTTCCTTAAAGCTATAGCGGTATATGGAACGTTGGCCGTATTTATGCATTGATTGTTTAATCGTGGCGTTACCATGATGAATGACTCGTGCTTTCTCTTACAGTATCGTACGTTATTTTATCGGAATCTGTTCGGAGTGCGCGCATTACGACAGTTTATAGTCATCTGGGATTCCCATATAATATCTTCTCACGTATTATATTGTGGAAATGGCCACAGATTGATTAGGCTGAAAAATCTTGGAATGTCGATGTTCCGTATAATACGCCCCTCTCCTCGTGGACTCCAAATAACGCAAAGGTACGACTGGCAAAAAGTTTAAAGTAGTACTGGCACACGATTGCGAAAAACGATCGTTGACGATGATTTTTCATAATCAAGTACACCGTTCGTGTGGACTGCGGAATGTGGCAATTATAAACCTTGGAGCAAAGACAATCATCACCTGCCGTCTCTCCGGGGAGAGTGTCTCTCACATTCCCTCCTGAGTATTTTTTCGAACGATGGGTGGTGGAGACTGTCCGTATTCCAAGGCAGATTCACGAAGAATGTTGGGGGAACTAGGATCACTCGTATTCATTATGAGTGATCTACGCAATACTAGCGTGAAATAGATACTATGAATGGTTCGGTATAGCATGGAAATATAAAGAGGATTTGATGGTTTTATGGAAAGACCACAGATACGTGCATCAGCAGATCTATTATCCCATGGATCTCGATACCTCGAAATTGAATAGCCATCCTTTGATTACTGTGTTGTGTCCCATGGTAAAAGTTAATGTTGGTTTATTGACGAGTTCATTTTTCCCCCACCCTTTACGGGTGGTTGGACTACGTATTTATACAACGATTGTACTAATGATAGATCCAATGCCAACAATACATGAGTGGCGTGGTGACCATCATCACCAGGTACATATGTGACGTCTTGAATAGATTTGCGTCATACCATGCATTGTAGTGCAGATTTCGACACCCCCCACAATCGTTGTATAACATTTTTCCACTGACAAACAGTTGTAGACCATACCTTACACGACCAGAAATGGTCGCAGCCTCTTTAACACATCAGGCTGAACTGGCTTCGTTAACAAGTCAGCTTTCTTTCCACTGAGGAACTTGACTTCGATTCTCTTATGCGCCAGGCAATCTTTTTCATCGAAATGTTTTGTCCGTGCATGAAAACCTGGATTCCTAGCAGTTTGAATGGCAGACACATTGTCAACATAAAACAATGGTACCTCGTCATCCTCTTTATTCAGGAACCTGATGGCTTGTGTCAGCCACATAGATTCGTTAGAGGCTAACAGTAGGTATTCTGTCACACGTAAGAGTCGTTGGCTTTGATTCCAAGAAACAGCTCCTCCCATGCGTTTGCATACGTACGCATTCTGCGATCTTCTCGAAATTGGCTCACTGTTATAATCTGAATCCACGTAGTATGTAAATTTTTTGGCTGTTGAGTATCCTTCGAAAATACGATGCCCAAATGTGTCGTTGAAAACAAATATGAAAAGACTTGTCTTATTTTCCTTAATCTCTGGGTGCGGATCTCTTGTGAATTGGCGCGATATTGCACGGGATATGCTACATCAGGCCTGACTGTTACAAATTTATCAATGTTCCAATTTGTTTTTGCATCTCGTTGATCTCCTTCTCGCATTCATCTGCAGTGAGTTCAAGAGGTGTGGCATTTTCAGGTCGGAAGTAATAGTTCGGACTGATTGGTGTCGCCCTCTATAGACCTTGTGTCGGCCCTCTATAGACCTCGTTTGCCTCTGCAGTTCCTCTATGTACGATGTTTTGCAGATTTCCAATTCACCATTTATCGGTGTCTCGAGAATCTCCAGTCCAAGTAATTCAAGCTTTACAACCCCCTCAATCTTAGAGTTGTTAACTGAGATTGAATCAATTTCACGAGTGGAAAATTTGCTCGTGAAGTCTTTTACCATTTGAGAGATTCAGCAGTTGGGCCCGACAGCAGTACGTCGTCCACAAAAATGGCCACCAATCCCATCAAGTTTCCGCAGAATCAGTCCTTTTTAAAAGAGATGGTGTTGTGTGACTGCTCAAGTAACCTTCGGACTTTAGGTATAGCGTATCTTCCCAGAGTCTGCCAGTCTGTTTCAAACCATAGAGTCCTCTGCGCAAACGTAAAAGAACTTTTTCGTTGGATTTAGGCTTTGCATCAACATCCAATCCCTCTGGTTTATCAAATAAAGCTCCTCATTAATTGTTGAATGAAGAAAGGCTGTCTTTATATCTAGCTGCCTCACCATCCAATTGTTTTCCACGGCAAGGCTTAGGCACAGGCGCAAAAGCTCAAAGCGGAGTGTCGATGAGAACGTTTCAGAATACGTTGATGCATTCTGGATATCTCCTCTAGCTACAAGGCGCCCCTGTAACGGTCGTTCTTCCTTGTAAACACCTATTTTGATGGGACAGCCCCTGTGAGCAGTCCTGGATCCGAAGTGACAATTGGTTTGGGATCCCATGTGAGGTTATTTTTATGAGCTTCTAGTTCTGTGTTTGCTGCCTCCTGCCATTGGACATGTTCACCTGAAGCCATTGAAGCCTTGAATGACTTAGGTGGTGTAAGAGCATGGTAATCACTAAGATGTCCACATTCATTAGGTTGACCTTTGATAAAACTGATTCGCATACGTGCTCTTTTCTCTTTGTGGCTCCAACCGTCCGATCTATTTCTCTTCCTGGTCCGTTGAGAAACCCTTTCCTCTGACATACGGATTCTGGTAGGCGCTCCAACTAGATCGTTCTTCAGTGTCTTAGGAATCTGAGCAAAGTGACTCTGTCACATTCACCCGATTGTAGTTGATGAGAATCCTCTTCTTCATTCGTTGAAGTAGTTGAGTCCACTTCGGTAAGAGCGTCAATTTCTTGATCATGTTCAGTATTTGCCTGAACACCCGAATGACTTACATCCAGTGTGGTATCAGGGGAACTCGAATGACTGACATTCTCTGAGGGATCATTGGAACTCATATGACTTTCTCTTGTTCCAAAATATGTGATTGATCCTCGGCAACCTCAACGCCCTTGTCCTTTTCTTGCACACCCACGCCATCATAGTACACGCCATCTTTCGGTACAGCAATGCTGTTATCCTCAGTAGCGTCTGTTGAGTTGACAGTCGTCGTTGGCTGAGAAGATGTCCCGGGATCTGGACCATCCCAACACCAATTGGAAACGTACCATTCTGTAGTGTTGTGGAACTTTCATGCGATTCTCTTATTGGATTTTCCGGGCAGTGTTCTCTGAAAGATGCAGAGGGTGACTCATTTGGGTCCGGAATCACATTGTCTGTCACTATTATATCCCGTTCGTTATCAATTTGATTGGTATTCGAGTCATCAATTCGACCATCAAGTTCTAGATGCATGGGCTCCTGAGATGGCTGATAGTACATGATTTTATGGAACTTGACATGTTTGGTGTCCAAAAACTCCTTAGTTCCGGGAACGTATGTGATATAACCATAGGTATCATCGCTCGGCATCAGATATATGCCGTGGCTAGCCCGTTGCCCATTTTGGTTTGTACGGTAGTCTCGTGACACTGACTTTGCATCCAAATGGGTGCAGATGTTTAATGTTGGAATCCTTCCGGTCAAAAAGTGGTATGCACTATCACCTAGCGTGCGGTTGAACATATAGTTTCTCATAAGTACTGAAAATTTTGCAGCGTACCCAAAATTTCACTCTCAGTCCAGATGCCGCTAAGAGTGTTCTGACATCAGCAGCAATCGTCAGATTTTTCCTCTCGCTGACTCCGTTGGAACGTGGGGTGTAGGTAAACGTATAAATCTGCTTGATTCCTTGCTCCTTGCAATATTGTTCAAACAATTGGTTGCGAAACTTAGTTCCATTATCCGAGATGAGAATACAAACACGCTTATCAAACTGGCGGAGACACATTGCATACGTCCTAAACGTATCTGCACTTCGTTTTTTCTATTAATAAAATAAATGGAACTAAAGCCGGTGAAATCACACGTGTATGTGACATACAGGTTTCCAGGATTTCCTCCCACATCGGTGTGTACAATCTCGAAGGGTTGTTTTGCTCTATAATGTTCACGAGAGCCTTCAATTGCATCAGATCTTCTGGCCTTACCAGCAAGAGATGCGTCACAAGGGGACTCCACAGGTCTTTGATTTGTGCTCTATGAGACCTTTAGCGATTGTTCCCTTGCGTATGGAGTACTATACATGTCCTAAACGCTCGTGTAACGCGTTAATTCCATACTTACGATCATGTGGTTTGCGTTAAATTTAAGGGATAAGTTTCCATTTGGTTGAGTCAGAAGTTCACACTTTCGATCTACCAAATCTTTCAAACTTAATAAAGTACCCTCAATCTTCGGGGTGTGAAGGACTGGCAGACCGACGCGCGATTTGCCAAAACTCAACCGAAGGAATCCTTTCCCAGAAATCTCCACCGTCTCCAATTGGCCCACACAAATCGACCTCAGTATCGTTTGCAATATACCTCTATAGCCATGGAGGAATGATTTATCAGCAGTAACGCTCATCGCAGCACCAGAGTCGATATAAACTCCAGCCGTAGAGGGTGGCTTTCCGATTAGCACTCGGAGGCCTTGTGGCTGCGTTTTTTGCAAAGGTAGCACTTTCCAGTGAACCGTTCCTCAACCTTTTGTATTTTTGCTGTTCCCATGAGGCTAGAGCTCCCTGGAACAGTCTCATCCTGCTTAGAATTCTTTGCATCCAAGCTATATTGGGCTTCGGTACTTTCGATCAGCTCATCAAATAACATTTCTGGTCAAGGCTTGGTGGTAGCGAGCGATAGTATGACCCAGAAAGGGCATTCAGGATATCGTTCACGATTCTCTGTTCTTCGAACTCACCAATGCTCCTCCTGTCTCCTCTGGGAGTACGAAAGGCTAAGAGCTTGAAAGTCTCGCTCTGTTTGAAAAGCCTTACTGGTTTTGCCAATTCGCTTCTCGAACGCGATTAGGTTTTCGGCAGCGGACCTACTTGAGCTGTAGTGTGCTCTATATGCCTTTGCCACTCTGAGCACACATTCCAATCCAAGCTGTTCAAACAGGTTTTCGATGTTTTCATACCAAGTCGCGTAGTCATTCCTTTCCAAGACGATGGCTCCTTTAGCGTAGTTTTTGGAGTAGTCGAAGCTGAAGTCCACAGAATTCGCACCATGTTGGTTTATTGACGAGTTCATTTTCCCCCCACCCTTTACGGATGGTCGGACTACGGATTTATACAACGATTGTACTAGAAATAGATCCAATGCCAACAATACATGAGTGGCGTGGTGACCATCATCATCAGGTACATATGTGAAGTCTTGAATAGATTTGCGTCATACCATGCATTGTAGGGCAAATTTCGACAGTTAATCTCATTGGTTGGTTTGCTGGCACGCACCTGAACCATTTAATCTCATAATCGACCGAGCTAACCATGAGCAAAGTCTCCAATATGAGAGTGTGTCTTTCAAAACGCTGTTTGTTCTTAAAAATGAAAGAGGCAGATGTTGTAACGGTGTGTGGCAGAATAAAGACGTTCCGACTGTCCTTGAGTATACCAGTGGATCGAAAAAATTATGCTGGAAAATTAAGATCCTTTCCCTTAGGATGTCAGATCAGGGAAATACGTCAAGATATTTTTCACCTGGAGTAAAATTGTGGATTGACGTCCTCGTCATTGTAATTGAGATAATCTCGTTCGAAGCCATTGTATTCTTGTAATGTACTGGCAATAAACTTTTCCTCACTGTTACAGCTGGTGTGGCTTGTTCAACCTTTGATCCTTTGAGCGAGCTCTCTGATATACCTATCACTCTCTACAGTCAGCCACTCCACCCAACACATGTCCAGAGCATTCCTACACGTTGCCTTTTGGGTGAACTTTTATTCCAATATTGTCTTACCAATGCAAACATAGACGATGTAGCTTCTGCTGGGCATCACAGTATATGTCATTATCAGTCGTTAAACCATCTACTGTCAGCGATTCGTTAGGAGGTTTGGACCACTATACCTGCACAAGTGGAAACGGATTCTTTTGTTGATGAAGAGAAACCGGGAGGACTGTGAGCTGTGTACGTCGGTTCTCCTTCCATGTACTGATGCTTCGTAATGACAAATAATGTATTTCTACCTGAAGAAGCAGCTGCTTAATTTGAGTATCGACTCCGAAC